>VXAA01000779.1:81094-151439 GCA_013399115.1 Anseranas semipalmata
CGGGGGCATCCCGCAGCCGGTCTGGGGGGGATATCCCACAGGAGGCAGGGGACATCACACAGCGGGTCTGGGGGTAACATCCCGCAGGAGGTCAGGGGCATCACAGGGCAGGTCTGGGGGGGACCCTGCGGCAGGTGGGGGGACCCTGCGGCTCATGGGGCACACCTCAGAGCAGGTCGGGGGCAGCCCACAGTGGCTGGGGGCAGGCCGGGGCGCCGNCTGGAGCTCTGTCCCCGCTCCAGTGCCCCTGTCCCCTCTGCTTGTGCCCCCCGCCTGGAGCAGGCTCTGCAGTTCTCCTGCTGTCCCCAACCCCGAATTTGCCCTGCTCCCCTCCATGAACAGGAACTGCAGCCCCCAAGCCGGCCTCCTGTGAGCCCCAGCAGTGTGGTGGGCATGCTCATTTTGGGGGGACGCACAGGCTGCACCTCACCTTGGCTGGGGCAGAGGAGCATTGACCCAAATTCACCCCACAGCACCTCTAAGAATTCAATCATCAACCCCAGTTAGCCCAAGAAGTGCCAACACAGAGAAAAAAAGAAGCGCTTGTGTGCACTTCTTCACCTTAGCCCTTTGTGGACCTGTGTGAGCATCAGGGCGCTCCGGAGCCCAAATCCCCCTTGAAGTCCTGCACCCCTCCTGCCTGTGCTTCCCCCCAGAGCCGCAGGCAGCCCCTGCCCCCCAGAACCAAGGAGGGGGCAGCTTCCCCCCCAGGGCTGGCTCCCAGCCGACCTTAGCTCCCGGGGGGGGAGAGGTGGGAGGAGCTGGTGGGGGGAGCTGGGACCCCCATGCACCATTTGCTCCTTCCAGTCCTAACACCAGGCCGCGGTCTGAGCATCTCAGTAGGCTCTCAAAGTTTAAGGACAAACAGTGATACCCTTGGGAACCCCTGTCCCCTCTGAGGAGAGGACATCAGAGCCCGGTGACAATCAGTAAAACCTTCAGAATCAGTGAAATGTGGAGAGTTCCCTTCCCTGTCTCTATTTTTCTTTGTCTCCATTTTCTTTTCCTTACTTTTTCAGCTCTCTGGACTTATTTCTTTTCACCTTTCCTCTCTCTCAGAACTCCGTTTCTGTCCCTTTTTCTGCCTCTGTGTCACCATCTCGCTCCATCTTTCCCGTTCCTCCCTGCTGCCCCCCCACTCCAGTTTGCCCTGTTCTCACACGTAGGTCCCTGTTTTCTCAGATATTTCAAATTCTCTTTTTCCAAACAGGAAGGCTGAGTCTTTGCAGAGCCCATATTTACATGATTCCTGAAACAGTCTCATTCTTTGGCTGAAGTGAGGCTAAGCGCAGCTGAAGGGGAGCATATAACGCACTTATTGTCTCCGCGAAACCCTGCTTAGTTCAATTCTGGTCGGGAGCTGTCGGATCGATTTGTTAGACAGCATCCCCTGAGGGGGTCGGTCTGTCTGGCACTGTTTTCATTACAGACGTGGCCTTTTTGGTGCTCATGGCTATTTCGTAAAAGTGCACTCAAGACAAATACGGTCTGAGTAAATAGAGTCTTACTCCAAGGATGCTTTAAAAGCAAATTGGGATAGGCCAATTTTGACGCACAAGTATTAAAAATAACTGGGCCAGATCCTTAGCTGTTGTAAACCTGCGTGGCTGGCTTGAACTGTCGCCAGCTTAAACCAGCCGAAGGGACTAGCATGTTTTAATTCTTATTTGTACCCTAGAAACAAAAAATTAAATATAAAACATGAATTATTATTTTCATAATCCCCAGGTGCCCAGAACTTAAAACAACAACAACAACAACAACAATCATTCTCAGCTCTAAACCTCCTGATCCTTCAAAAACACTGCAGAGTTAAGGTGAGTTAGAAAGGGGGAAGTGAGAGATTTTGTGCAGTTTTATGTGGAGGCAGTCATTTCTTGTAAAAGCCATTTTACATGAAAAGTGTGATTTATGAAAGGTTGCCAGTTATCAGCCCAGAAGGTTAATATTGTACCCCAGATTGGGTACACTGTGGACTCTAACGTCCACCGTAACACCAATATTCTTACCGCCAACATGCACTAGAGCTGGTCTGCTGTTAGAAAAGATCTTACATGTCTATATGGCCTTTAGGTGATTATAAAATTGTAATGAAAAATAAATTAAGTCCAATTAAATCGTTGGTGTTTTAAAAAAAAATCAAAGCATAGGAGGTGAATCTCCGTATTTCAGTGTTATTACCTCCTAGATAATTGTCCGATTACAAAAGTAATGTAGACACACACAAAAAAATCTTAACTGTAAATCTTTACATCGCCCATCTCACAAATGCACCAGATTTTCAGAACACATTTTGTTTCTTTAGATCTTCTTTTGATCCTCATATTAGTTTTCTTAGTGTCAAAGTTTTGTATAGTTGGTTTTTTCCTCAACCACTTTGTTCTGACACATGTAACATTTCTCTCTGTCTTTGCTGGCGCAACAACAAAGCCCCAGCGCACAGCGGGGACACGCGTGACAGACAGCGCGGTGCGTAACCTGGGGTAGTGCAGAAGCAGCTTCCCAGCCTCTCTGCTAACATTATCCCAATTAGCACAGCTGCCTTCCCCACTCCTCTGCGCAGGTACTTGGCCAATTGATGCCTGTGATGTTATCCTGGTGTAAATGAATCCACCCTGTAAACACAATTTCCCTCCACACTCAGCACCCGGCAGCAGGATGCAGGGCTTCCGCGGAGTTACACCTCTGGCTGCACTCGGAAAGGGTTAGGTTCTCCCAGGAGAAGGAACCCAAGAAGTCCCACTTTCAGATCTCTTTCACAAACCCACTGAGCATCTTCTCTACTGTAAAAACTCAAATATCAGAATCAGGAAATATCATTCTAAATTAACCACGATACTTTAGGTTTGACAGTAAGTTAATGATCACATAAAAGTCCTCATCTGCTTTAAGAACCCAGAGTGAAACGACTATTTTTAGCTTTCAGTGCGGTTTGTAGCTCTCTCTAATTCTTCTCGAAGTCTCAATTTTACTGAAAGCTAACTGTCTGTGAGTAGGCATTCAAATAATTATTTGGCCTATTCAAGTGATAATGCACTACAGAGTTTACAGATTTTTGAAGACTAAGAATGTGAATAAATCAGCTATCTAAAAAGACAATTTTCTCATAAAAGAAATGAGAAAAAGCATATAATGTGAGGCAGGAGAATTAACTCATCCTAAAAACTCTCTTAATAACAACAGTGTCTAATTTGTTTAATCTTTCACACTATGTACCAAACAATGGTCTGAATTCAGTAAAGCAGCGCAAGTTTGCTGACTCCAGTATGGGATGAATACCGTCGTCTATATCAGATGCTTGTATGGATCGGCACAGGGCTATGACCAACATTCCCTATGACTGCATGCTCAGGTTTTTTCCCAAAGACATTCCAGCGAGGCACTCCAGTGCTGAGAGGTGCAGCTGCACTTCTGTTCCCATGACTTTTTCAGCCCATCCTTGGTTTCATTTATATAGAGCCCTACAGATAACAATGCCTTCACAATTAATTGAGACAAAACAGCTCCCCTCTGCCATAAGTGTTTCTTATTAAACTAGAAAATTGAAATGCATATGTTCAACCAAAATGAAGCAAAATTTCATTTAAGATGCGTACCCAACTAACAGTCTTCATCAAGTTTTCTGTAACTTAAAATGCAAAGAGTTGTAAATTATTTCTAGGTTTTCTGCCACTCTCTGATGTGGCTGAAGTTAGCCAATGCTTCCACGAGCTACCAGCAGCAGGATGGCTGAGAAACAGAGGCCTCATGTCCACAGCTCTCACTGAGGCTGTAAAACCCAGCTGGATCTGCAGTGTAAACTGCTTAGCAAGTCTGGGCACCCACAGGTATGATTTTACATTATACACACAGCCATTTGCGTAATGGTATAACATAAAGAGAATAAAAGGTAATTTAGACTACTATATGCAATCTGCTGTGACGCAGGGAGACCGTCTCACATCTGTATTGCAATTGCCTTCAGATACATCCATAAGGGCTGTTGCTTGCACGAACTTGCGTGCAGGTCTGCGAGGTCAGTGCGTAGCTGCCCATATGGTGCATGGGCCATAGGTGATGTTGATTAAAAAAAAAAAGTCTTAAGAAACTTGCAAATTTTAGGATTAGAAGGGGCATTGTGGTCTCAATTCCTACTAAAGCAGGCCATAAATTTCATTAGTGAATCCTAAATATAGAGACAGAATTTGTTTTTTGAACTAGAACATATCTCAAGAGAAATCAAGCCTTGACTTAAATCAATGAAGACTTTGCCACTTCCCTTGGCAAACTGCTCCAACTCTTAAAACCTCATTTCCTGGTTGAATTTCACTGATTTGGACCAGTGGATCATACCACACCCTTGAATACCAGGAATTTCCACCTTCTGCAAATAATTATAAGGTGGGAAGAAATTCCAGAACACCTGTGTATTGATATTGAGCCCTCTCTTTTCTCTCGCTTTGAAGCCACATTCTTGTCACCATCAGATTATTCTGGTAGCTCATCTCCAAGCCCCTTCCAATACATCCAAAAACTTTCTAAATTTTCTGGTGTTATTTCAGGAATCTCCTCACTCCATGAGAGTAGCCACACAGCTCTATTCTTAGTTAGATATTCTTGCAGAGCAAGCTAAATCTGAGCATATACACAGAAACAGCCTTGTGGATACATGAGTAAAATGAGAATTGAAAAAATCATTAGCAACAAAAAAGCATCTAAAAGTGTTTTCATTTCTGAGGTCAGATAAGAATAGTTGTAATGAGTTGCTGTTCTAGCGGTATGTTCCTAGTGCTCCTCGTGTCTCATTATGCTGCTTTTCAGTGCCGTTGTCATAGTAGTCTACAAAGAACCTTATGTAAGAAATAAAATGATGGTTCTGCAGTATGTTAAAAAAGAGCATTTAACAGATAAGTGCTAATGTTCTAGATCAGGGATTCTTGCTCCCTCACCCTGCACTGGATCATGTAACCGCATGAATCATTTTGATTGCAAAGTACACATTCTCCCATCAGCTCAGAGAGATTAAAGTGGAATATTACAGAGTCTACTCATGAAACCATGGCATTGGTAGACAGAAAAAAAAGCTGCAATCATACAAACAAAACTAACAATTTCTAGTTTCTCATGAAAAATTACTCCTTTGACTTATACCCAGAATTTATTTAGACTTCTACATGTTTTTGTGACTGCATTTGCACATTCCAGGGCAGCACAACTCTGAATGATTCAGCAGGAACTCTGGATTTATACGACGGGCAGGGACTCGATGTCTTTCTGTAATTTTCAAATATGTCTTTAAAAAAATGTAGCATTTTTGCCAGGAAGATGCAGTATCGGTTTGGGGAGTTTGCTGGGCTTCGGGGAAACATTCTTTCACTCTTTGTTCTTCCTACTGACTGCTTTTGGTAGGAAACTCCTTCCCTCTGAATGCACGCCGGCACGGGTTAGGTGCTGTGAGCTGCGGGCAGGGACCTGGCTGCCGGAGCCGCGCTCCCTCCCTGCAGCTCCGTCATGTGGAGAGAGGTCGTCGCTCACCGCAATGGATGTACCGGGCTGTTGGGGAAGGAGCTGGAAACGCTGCCATAGCCACAGAACTGTACCAAAGGCAAGAACTGCGGGTGGGTTGGTCAGGAGGGCATCGCTGTGGCTCTGCTCCCCCTGAGGACGGGTTGTTCATCACACGGCTGCGGCAACACGCGTGCCCCTGCCTGCTGCGCTGCACAAGCACCCTCTGTGCCCTCATCGTGCGAACTGGCCGTGGTGCCAGGCATGCTGCTAGTACCTTGCTTCCCAGCATCTCCGAGGGACCAAGAAGAGGTCACTTGTTCACATTTTGTTTACTGTACTTTACTCAGGCAGCAAGGCCTCCTCCAATTGCCTGCAGGGAGCAAGCAGAAACTTTTTTTCTCCTCAGTACACAGTTTGGTTTCTGTTTTGGTTCGGCTGCTTTGCTTTTGCAGGGCTTTTCTGGAACGCAGCCTCTGCCAGGATAAGGTGTGGGTTGTGCTCCTGCCCCTGTTAGCACGAACCTTTCGTGGGGCCCGGCTGCGCTGATGTCCCCCAGCCAGCCGTGACCACAGGTGCAGGCGCAGGACACAGCCAGACAGCAATTTCACCCCCGGAGTCCCTTGTCCCGCACCTTTGCCACGTCCTTCTGTCTTCATGAAGTGTGTTATGGCTTTTCTCCTGCTGACTTGCAGTGGTTACGACAGGTCTCAGGTGGCAGGCGTGGTGGTGTCACCTGCAGCAAGGGATGCAGCGGGACCGCTGTTCTGTCCATCCTGCTGGATGGGCCGTGCACCCCTGCTCACAGGGGCTTGGCATCTTCATGGCCCTCCAGCCCTCCCTGCTGCTCTGGGCATTGCTTGTCCAAGGCAGAAACATGGGGGACACATACACAGGAGATCTCATCCACTTTCTGATCTATTTCTCCCTTCAGCTCCACTACAATTTTTTTTTCTCTTGCTTTCTCTCCCACTTTTCTCACCTCTGTCCTTTTTCTCTCTCCCCTGTACTTTGTGCTGCTTCATCTTCCACTGCCACCACCACTAAAAGGCATGTATTCCCAGCCCAGCACAGCTGAGGGGCCTCCAGGACCTGCAGTACCACTGCCTCCCTTTTTCTCCTTTTCATCCACAAGCAAGATCACTATGAAAAGTGAAAATTCCAGTGAAATGGCATATTAGCAAAAAGCATGCATTAAAAGCCCTGTGGGGATGGCTGCAAACCGCTTCACGTCACCGGAGCCATCTCCAACATGGAAGCTTCACTCACTCTTCTCCTGAATACGAACTTTGAAAACTTTAACATCCCTCTAGTGACACATGCCTGAGAGTCCCAGAGCACTTAGTAAATTGCATTCTCCTGAATTGCTTCAGCTGTGGTTGGGGTGACAACTGGCAACCGTTTCGCTTCCCAGGCCCACATTAAAGAACAGCTTTGGATGAGAAAAGGAAAAAAAATCTTCCCTTGGCTTGGTGGTGGTTGGTTTTCAGTTGTTTTCTTTCTGTTGTTGTTGTTAGGATGCAGAAAATAAAGCGCTAATATGGAGCTTAGATCTTCCCTGTGTATTGGTGCTATTCCGAGGGAAAGCTATGGTGTCTTTCCCATCACCAAGAGGTCAGCATCTTGCTTTTCTCTCGCAGCCGAACAGCGGGGACCCTGGCAAGCAGCAGCACTGGAGCAAGCGCTACAGGGTGAAGGTGGGCACTGCGGGGCTGCCGGGTGATGCTGGGGCCGAGGGGCTCCTGGGGACGCCAGGCAGGGGGCGGTGGCAGCGGGGAAGCCCCGGCTGCGAGTGCAGCTCCACGCACCTGCCCAGCTTTCGAGGGAAGAGCGTGACCTCCCGCATCGCCTTCTACGGGCAAGAAGCTACAAAGCAAAAATTACCCAGCTCGCCCTCCTGCTCCCGGCTCTGATCTTCTGCCAGCTCACATTTCCACAGCCACTGGAGCAAAGGGCAGTTCATTGTTGCAGGAATTCATATTGGTTGCTTTTATGGTAAAGATCAAACAAAAACAAAACCCCAGCTACACGGGCTGGTGCTGGCTCCCTGCCGCAGTGACAAGCGCCGTGCTGGGAAGACGCACTTCATGCCCTGAACAACTCACTATCTGGGGAGCTGGAGCTGGACCACAGACAGGGAGGAACACAGGGAGCAGAGGACCAGGGTCATTCAGCCACAGCCAGGCCCATTTCGGCGCCCAGGTTCACTCAGTGCGTTTTCCCCTTCTAATGACTATGCCCAAAGAGCAAAGCAAGCCCAGGGGCACATGGCCAGGAGGTTTACCATGCTGCTCTGCTCACCAAAAGCCAACATCTCCTATCACCAAAGGATCCTCACTCCTGCGACCAGAGTCCCACAGAAAGAGCTCTGCCCGAGGGTAACACGGTTGTGGGCAATGGCTGAATGAGACCACAACGTGCTTTCTTGTTGCCTTGACAATATACTTGCACTCTAGAGCTCTATTTTAACCCTATGCTTTGTGTAATACCAGCTGATGAAACACTGCTGGAAACCAGGCAAGCCACTATACTTGCAAAAACAAGTTTTCACACATGCGGTAGCATCATTAGGGTAAGCGGCCTTTTGCCCCGGGAGAGGGGCTGGGTGTGTGCCAGGAAACGTCTGCACTCTCACTCTAAAGGGTGGATTTTCAAGCACTGCGTAGCAAAGCCCTTCCTGGTACACTGCTATTTTTTGAAAATATGGTCTGAAAATATAAAAATAACCCAAAACGTTCAAGATGCTCATGTTCTTTAAATAGAGCCTCATCCAAAATCTGCTGAGTCCGAAGATGGCCTGCAGCTGACTTCCATGGGCGCAGTGTGGGCAACCAGCAGGTTGTTGCTGGCAGAGAGCTGTAATTCACGTTTTGCAAGTGTTGTTTCTTTTACATTACTATAAACTCAAATCCCGGCCCATCTAATTTGGGAATTCCTTGGTGACCAATACATTTCAGTACCATGACAGTCGCGTGCAGCAGCAAGGAACCAGTTCATCAGTTTCCTAAACTCACCCCACTGTGTTGTCCCTGGGGACAGCCTCATTTCCTAAAGCTGCTCTTCCCGTGGCCAGTCCAAGTAGCAAATAAATCAGAAATGGGTTTTCTTATGACTGCCATGAGAGGACCATTGCTCAGCCAGGTTTGTCTTGCAGGGCTGGAGGTTCAGGAGTCCTTTTCCTGAGCAGCACTGGGACATCTGCCTGAGGCCCCTCAACATGCACTTGCATGAACAACTAGCCACCTTCAGACCTGTGGCTGCACAGAGCGCAACGGGCAGGTAGTGCTCCAGCTCTTCTAAAACCAGCTCTTTCTAAACCCAGTTACTCAACTTCCTGCAGCAATGAAGAGTGACTACACTACAGATGAAGAAATATTTCCTTCAGTTTACCCTAAATCCCAGCCAGTGGTGTAACCAGCAATTCCCTTCGTTTCTGCATTGCTGAATGCTGTGAAGAGCAGGAAGGCATGGGTTCTCAGTTGACCGCTGGGATGCTCAAATCCCCAAGTGAAACCTTTTCTGTTCTACCTATTTCAGTCCCTGTTGGCATCTGCCATCACAGTGTCCTTGCATGCTTCATCTCGCCGAGGGTAGCAGTCAGCTCTGGGAAGCTTCCAGCTCATTTTGTTACCCTGTCTGAGATGACATTTTAAGCTGAAAGTGCTTTGCATTTAACTGGCACAATGTCAAGCGACTTACCTCTCATCGCCCATGCCGATCGCTTGTTCAGTCAGAAACCTGCTAAACGGCTTGTTCACATAATTACGATAATTGCCTAGAAGAAAAGATCTTCCATTGAAGAAAGTGCATAACTGCTAGCCTACACTGACCTCTTCCCATTGTTTCCTTCTTATATGTGAATGGATGTTATTAGCTGAAACTTCCCCATGTCTGCTCCTTGTTCTGCCCTTCCTGCATACCTGCATAGCTTGGTATGACATGGTCAACGACTTGCATGGGTTTGAAAGAAGCGCTAGCAATTTTCATAGATGTGGATTTTTCTTTTCCTTAACTGTATAAACAGGATATTCTGTTTAAAATAAAGCTAAATGAAGCAACATATTCAATCATGCACATAATTTTCTCCAACTGAATGGTCCTTGTTTACCTGATGTTAAAACTTACCTAGGGAAACACAAAGTGTGTGCTTCAATAAATCAGGAACTTAAAGAAATCACTTCATACATTCTCATCTTTATTGGCGTCTTAAACAACTTCCCCTACCAGAAAAGTTGCCCAGAATGAAGACGGGAAGCGAGAGCTTTGCCAAAGCCAAGCCCTCACTTGAGTTCATCCAGCAGCATCCAGGAATTAACTGGATCCCTGGGGAGCTAGGTCTTTCCTTCAGCCTTGGGAGGGCTGCGCTTGTTTACATTTCCATCTCTATTCCAACAGCAGCCGGAGAAGCTCTGGAGGGTTTCTGCGCACAAGGACAAGCTCAGCACCCCTCTCGCTGCCAGCACAGCAACGCCTGCAGAGGAAACACCGGCTGATACCTGTAGCCCCGCTCACTGCTGCTCCCTGACAGCTCTCCATTCAAGCAGCTGAAGGCCACGCAGCATCCTGGCATCCACGTGCCTTCAGGAGATGCTGAAATCGTCTCTGCAGGCAAAAGTGTGGCTGCAGTGCGGGGAAGCCTTTGAAGTTGACATTACTGGGGTTGGAGCTGGTTTGAACTGCAGAGGGGAAGCGATACAAAAAGAAAAGGCTTTTATTCTGACAGTCAAGCTTAAGCCTGCCCTCACTGCATGTGAAGTGCAAGCTCGAAACTTAAAGAGGGGAAAATGAAAGGGATGGATTCAGTGGACAGTCAGGTTGGACTCGAGCTTGCTGTCAGGGGAATAAAGCCTTTGAAAAAGAACAAATCCCATCCTCAGCCATTCCCCCGGCTGGGACCAGCTTCAGCAGCTTCAAAGGCTGGGCTGTGGCACCAAGGAGCCGGAGGCGAGCGCGGAGCCGCCCCGGTGTGCGGCGCCCTGCCTTGTTCCCCAGCCTGGCTCGGCTGTGTTGCTCCCCTGGGGTGCACTCCCAGCAGTGCTGGGTGCAGGTCAGAGCCACCTCTCCTATGCTCATCTGGGGAGCAAGTAACTGCTGTCTCTGCTTTGCCCCTCTGGCATCTGCTTCTGCACTTCTAGACCTACTGGTGGTCCAGGTGCACAGGGTGACTGTAGCGTCACAGCTCGCTTGATGGCCCGCCACAGCTCCAAAGGTAAAGGACCATTCAGAAAATGTGCATGTAGAGACAACACATTGAACAGGAAAGCTGGACATCGAGGAAAAAAAAAAAAAAAAGAAAGCAGCTCATAATTTCTTGGGTTGTATTGCCTTTCCAAAGGGCATAACATTTTATGTGATTCATTAAGATCAGGGCCCCGGGTGTATTCATGAAGGCTGTGCTAGTACAGAAATTAATCATCCGAAGGCGCAGGGCTGAGCTTTGATGGTGGCTCCCATGTGGCCGCGCAGGCTGCCCCTCGGGGGACACCAAGGCGCTGGTGCTCAGCTCCTGGCTGCTCCAGCCTGCAGCGAGCCCTGAGGTACTTGTGTTATCCCCTGCACAGTCCTTGTGCTGTTTTAATAGCGACTGAAGCAGCTTAATTAGAAGGAAAGCACTGAACCACTGCTACTGCAGCTGTAATCTTGCTTGCAGGTATTTTTGGTCCCAGTCCCCACAGCTGGTGCTTCTCTGTAACAGCCAGGATGGGATTATCGAGGCAGTGGATAGGATGCGCTGGCCTGGTCAGCTGTCGAGATCAGGTCTGGCGGCTGCTGGTCCTTTTGCAAGTGGGGCTGTGGCAGGAGCAGGCGCTGCCTTGGGCACGGGGCCGCATCCAGGCAGGGGCAGGTCTGGGTCCAGGCTATGGGATGCTGTAGGTGGGACACAGAACGTGCCCAGCTCTGTGCCCCGAGGCATGCACGGGTCCTTCCTGACATGGTATCCAGTCACAGCTGGGGGAAACCAATTCACGTATAAAAAATTGGTTTCAGTCAGGGTATTTTTAAGATTGCTGTATAATTCACTCAAAGATTTATTACTGTTCTATTCCTGCATAGCTGCAAAGTCCATGAGTAATTACAGCTTTGCAGTAGCCTAACCTTTCAAGTATTTGCATTTCACTTTGCATCCTTACCAGGAATAAGAGGTAACTGTACTCATCTGCAAAATGCCTAGGGTAAGACTAGATCAGCAGGAAAATGGCAAAAAGTAAGGTGCACGCTGTGCGTGTCGCAGCCTGACTTCCCTGTCACTTCTGCTCAGTTTATTAGCAGAAAACATACTTTTACTGCACTCTTTCCTTCAGCTTTAATCTTCTGCAGGAGGAGCACGGCCATGGAGGTTTTTGCTCTTTTTGCTTTGCCATGTGATGCTGACCGCTCTGAAGCGAGCCTCTGCTCTGCTGGCAGAAGCAACCCTCGGCGGCGAGGCAGGAGCGGCGGGGCTGCGCGCTGCCCTCCTCTGCAGCCAGAGCCATGCTGCGAGCTAGCCGGGGCTGGTGCAAGCATCCTCAGGATGACGTTTCTTTTGGCATACAGCGCATCTCTGAGAAGTTTGCTCGGTAAGATCTCGCAGACTTTCCACAAACAAATTCCTGACATAGCAGGAGTCGGGAGACAACTCCAAAAACTTTCACAAAGGTGGCATTTGCTCTGTTGTTCCGTACAGAAATGGGGCTTGGTCCAAACATTGTAGGAGCTTTCCTGCAAACGTCAATGCCTGTTTGATCAGAAAGCTCCCACCTTGGTCCTTCTGGCACAAACCTCTCTCTCCAATGCTAAATCTCATTAGGAGTTGAAAAGACTGACGGAAACCGCACCGCTGTAAGGGGAGGAAGCGCTAGGGTTGTTGCTTTTGTTTCCAGGGCATGAAATACAGTATTGAATAATGAGTTTCTCTTGTTGCTTGAGTTTTGTGGGTAGATTGCTACAGCTGATTCCTAGCCGTGTGTTTGACAAACTCACAAGCAAGGTCCCTTGGTCACACATCAGGTAAGGGAGACCCACGCTTGTCTTTTGTGCCCCAAGAACAGGAAGCCAAAAAACACGAGCACCAATCCCCGGAGTTTTAACCCACTCGGCCAGACAGTGCCAGCAGAAAGCAACGCCATGAGCCCTCCTCGCCCGGGCACGGACCGGCTGCTGCCCCATGGCACAGCCATGAGCAGGATGCACTGTGCTGTCTGCCCGGAGCCTGGCCACGGTCTGCCAAACAGACTGGTGCTCTCAGAGCAGCAATGGTCATCCACAAACGCCCCACAGGAGGAAATAACAACCACAGACTTTCTCAGCTCGACACCACAGGGCTGGCCACATTACAAATGAACTTTTCCCATTCATACTCAGGTTTCGTCATGTTAAGAAGAAACAGAAGAAACACTGGAACTGGGGAGAGGATGGAAAGAAACAAAGAATGGAGCAAAGTAACGTTAGTCATTAGAAATAACATTTCAGGAGATCCTTTTCAAAAATAACATAAGCAGCTCACTTAGCCTCCTACGTCAGAAATGGTGATTCCATATCTGTTATTCTAGAGTAAGGACTGTTAACTATTAATAATACATACAAATATTAAAGAAAGCAGAAGAAAGACATTACATGGGTAAGTGAACTAAAGGACTGACAATACATTACCTGAAGCAACTTTGATTACTATTAAGCATGTCAAGTGTGCTTTAACAAGCTCGCACCAAGACACAAGCCCTCCTTCAGACAGCTGTGATTGTACCTACGACAAAACCTGATTTTGCTTAGGGCAGATGCTCAGGGGCACTGGGCAGAGTGGGCAGGTGTGCTGTGCAGGGCTGGCCACAACTTCTGAGACACCCTCTGTTATTGAAAATTCCCTCTCTTATTTCAAATTCAGCCACTGCTCTGTTCTGCCCGCCCATCCCCGATTCAATAGCTGCCAAAATCAAATATACTTTAAACTGTCCAAAAGAAAAACCAACCAAACAACAAGGTGAGGACAGGCGGGGAGGTGGCAGCTCCATTGCAGACAGCTGAACAGCAAGGGGCCATCCCTCTGGGTGGAGAGCAGACCTTGGAAAGGGGCAGCAGCTCAAACTGTTTCTATGTTGCTGTTTGAATGTTTTTTTTTTTCTCCCTTAACTTTACAGCCCTGAGTCCATTACTTCTCCTATGAAATTGAAATTATGGGGAAAAATGGATCAGTGCATTTACTTGGAATCATTATGTGTCAAGTATTATAGAAGGATTAAATTGGGAAGGAAATTTTAAAACCATTCTTCTAACATGAGTCACAGGAGTAAGCTATCAGGAGCTGTGTCAAAGGCACTGTAGCTGGCAAGAAACATATAGCATCTTTATGATTTTTCCCTTTATAAAACCCAGACCATAAACAATAGAAACAGGGGAAGGGAGAGAATGTAATTTCATTAGAGTAAACGTGACATAAATTTAATAATGAATAATAGCCGTTATCTATAAAAATATGAAAAGCCATTTTCAAAATCATTAGCTCTAATCGCAAATGAATTTTGCAGCTTCTTTTCTATTTTGCACCTCTGTAATGAACTCTGATAAATTCAAGGGACTACATGTTAAATAAAGAGATAGAAGGGTCTAATTTGCTGCTTCATTAAACCAGCTTATTTCTAGAACATCTTGCTGTTGCTCTGAATTTCCCATCTCTGAAAGGTAGAGACAATGGAGCTATCTGTCTCTAATGTAGTGTGGCACACAATTAAATGTGAATCTCTTTCCATCAGAGATACACGCAGCGATTATTATTTTATTACCAGATACTGTCAGCATTACATATTTCCAACAGCTACTGTGACACCTGACTTGCATGTTAAATTTGCACAAAGCGTTATAAAAAAAGTCAGATGGAGTTTATTTATACCACATTATTCCTTCTTACGTAGGCCTTCACGGAGTCTGGTACAGCTAAATGTTCGTGGAGTTCAACACCGAAGATTTGTAGTCAGTCAGGATATATAGATGATGGTTTGCCTTTTGGATGTGTTTTTAAGGCAGTGATACAGCACAAGCTCAACCTTACAAACTATGGTTGCAAATCAACAAAAGCATATCTGAACCTCTCTATTTATCAAAGCATTTAAACATGTGAATCTGAGGCACTGTCCTTCTTAGGGATGGATTTTAACGTCACTAAAGAGCTTTGAATTTCAACTGTAACTTACTTTTCACATTGACCCAAAAGTTCTCTAACCTCTACTTGCACAAACTGGCTCTGGCTAAAAGTGAGTACACAACAGAAAGCTGGTTGAAAGAGTCCTGGAACCATAAGGAGACTCAAAAAGGCCAGCTTTGAACTGGTAGAATAAAGACGTTTTCTTAGATGCAGTATGAGTTTGGGTTCTGCCTCCACAACCGGAATATACCTAGTTATCTACCGGACAGACTTACCTGGTAATCTGAACTACTACAAAAGGAAATGACTGAGGCATTTAGGGTTGTTTTCTGTCTTCTTATATCTACTTCGTACATCTACATACATATATCACCTTCACATACCTACTGCGTGGTCAGAACTACCACCCACATACCATGGGGTTGCCAAACCAGCTCTGCAAAGTTGTCCTTACATCCCAGGCGCTGCGCAGCCTCTGCTCTGGATTTCATCCTCCTCTCGTTGCCCTTCCCAGTGTGAGATGCCCACGGCTGGAACAGAGACAGCAGATTTTGCACCTAGGGCTGGCAAGTTTTCCTAACAGTTTAGCAAAGTTATTTTAAAGAACAGCCAGGCAGCAATTACTTTATACTACTTTTTAATGCTAATTTCTATGAAAATTGTTTTAATGGGAGATCAGTGTCACTAGCAAGAGAACAGGATAGCTATGTGAGGAATTATGAAGTCTTTGATACATACTCCTTAGGATACCAAGTCCAACTGAAATGCAAAGCACAGTAGAATTTTTCTTTTAACGATGCTTGCTGAATATCTTCCAAATATCTGAAAGTCTCATCTGGGAGTACAAAGTAGAAGTTTAAATGAGATATGCAAGTTTATTGTCATGAAGATGACAGAGCAAATTGGTGGGGCAGCTAAACCCAGCTTTGCCCCATTGGAGGTGCGTGCACTGAAAGTTAAAGCAAGCAGGCACCGCGATCTCCCATTCTGCCTTTGGATTCCCTGACACGTATGCATCCTGCCGATGGACGAATGTCACCTCCGCACACGTGCCCACGCATGGGTTGGGACAGGTGCCGCACACACCCATGACGGGCAGGGCGTGTTGCAGGTCATCAAAGGATCCCATACAGATTACTAATGCCATGTGCTTCCCTGTCTCACCTTTCATGTTAGTGGTGAGTGACACAGATCAGCTTAAAGGTTTGTCATACGAAGAAAGCTGGATCCAGCCTTGAAAAATCTATGAATAATAACTGCGATCACTTTCCTATGAAGAAGAGAGTCTTCAGCCAATCACATAATCCAAATTGCTGTGCCAGCATAAAGGAGACCAAGAGCTGTAATATAATGTATAACTACTCAGTGCAAAAAGGAGAGAAAGAAACTACCCAGAATATTGGACTTGAGAATTTAAACTCACAAGTCAGGACATTCAAAATCATGGCTCCCGCAGCACCCATAACTTAGCTCCTTGCACATATGTAACATGTACTGCTGGGTATGAGCTTATATTTATGCCTCACTCTTTCTCTGCCAGGAGCAGAGTTATGGCTGTTGGGGGAACCATAAGTTTGATTTTCCTGACTTTTGTGCATTGAATCTTTAAGAAAGAGAAAAAAGCCACCTGTTTGGATGGTAGCGAATGTCCCTCTCTCTCCATTTGCCTCTATTCCCACTTTCTCTTCTTACCCTCTGCCTCTTCAGGCCCACGCAAAACTATGGATTTTACACACACACAGAGGAATAGTTGTTAAAAAGAAGGAACCTGTGTTAAAAAGAGGCAGCATCTTGCATATGGTCCCAGCCCATACAGGACCTTGTTAGGGAGGCTGCATTAAAAACACTAAAGCCTTCTAAGTGAGGTTTATTTACAAAATTATTTACCTTTTAAAATAAACTCTACCCCCTTCCTGCATCATATGGGACTTGCGATAACTTCTAAGACACAGCTAACCCTGTCTGGAACATGCTTACAACATCGGTTCAAAGTTCATCAAAATGCACACATTATTTATAAATGGAACAAGCAATGGCGAAAGCCTGAGCCTCTATTTCAGAGCCATTTACCAGCACTAGTTGCACTGTGGCACTGGAGAGGTGAGGAAGACATTCACTTTCCTTTTCTGTTTGCAGCGCTGGTCGCTGTGAAGTGGCCTTTTTGCTGGAAATGTTATTTGGGAGATTGGCACATACTTTCAAAGAAAATTTCTTCTGTTTCTCTACTGAAGGTTATTAAGTAACGCCTGTTGCACTGGCTCAGATGCGGTTACAGTGAAAGGAGTTGTGTCTTTGCTGAAGGCTGCAGGAGCCAACATGATGCTTGCTGATGGCTTGGATAACCTTTGGATTGAGTCCTAAATCACTTCACCACTCTGGCTTCCCCGCTGCCTCCCCAGCACTCCCAATCACCGTGCTGACAGCCCTCGTGTAACGGCAGCAGGTGCAACAAGGCACGTTTCCGGGCATTTGGTCACAGCTAACTGCGAGAAAGAGAAAAATAAGGAGTACTAAAGAAGTTAATATGTGGCATTTTTGATGTTCAGTGGCATACTGCTGTAATGGTTCACTTTGTAAAGCTTCTCATTCTGTTTGGTCATTTATTTATAGGAGGAAGAAAAGAAGAGAAAAGAAAATTAACCTGGATGCTGCTGCTGTCTCTCCACACAGTGATACTTTCCTGTGGAAGCCCTACTGATTAAAAAATGCTTTTGATTTGACTTCCTGGAACATTATGTTATTTTCAACTCCAATATGGGTTTATTTCAGACATATTTCAGAAGCTTTGAATGAACAAAGATGCAAGGAAATGTATTACATTTGGGAAAATCATACAAATGGTAAATGTCTTTTCAAATAAGTTATAATGATATTTCAAGGGCAGTTTAGACCTATTCAAATCATATACTCTCATTACCATTCTTAGCAAGAAGCATAAGTCCTTCAATCTCTACGTAGTTTTGCTACTCTCTCTCCACAATTTCCAATTTCCTTACAACTATTCATCTGATTTATTATTTCCCTCCTGTATTTTAAATGCATTGTAACCCCATACATTTGTTTCACTCTCTCAGCTTCAATACTCAAGGTCATTAATACCCCCAAATATCCTTTGCTTATACCACAACTTTAAATGTGCTCTTTCTTGCCCAATGGCTTGTTACATAATTACCAGTGCCAATATCATCTTGTTTTTATAGTTTTACGATTAAGAGATAAAAATGAACTCAACTGAATAAAATGTAAGAGCATGCTTGCAATATCTGTGGCAAGGCTGCTGCTGCTGTTCCTATTGCACAGATGATACAGAGAGATGCAAAATTAATCTTTCTCAGCATGGTGCTTGAAAGTTAACTAAGACAAAATGAATTATGTAGTACTAACATTTGGCCCTTCTGATTAAGTGCTGCTTAAACACGCATCGAGTTTTAAATCGATCGCCTTGTACGGAAAGGCAAGGTATGTGCCAGGCAGGAAGGCTCAAGTTTGCCTTGAAAGAGTGAGCATCCTCGCCAGCCACGTCCCCAGGTCCCACCTCCGTGGGTCACCGACCCACTGGTCTCAGCCACCGCATCCCTCCCAGCATCCAGCATCCCCTCCCTTCCCGTGCCACTGACCCTGCACCCCCCCCCTGCCCCAAAACACCATGCTGCTCCTCCGAGCAGACTTTAAATCCCTGGGAATCCACAGTTTGGGGAAATTTGCTGTTTCCTGGCTCAGCTGATGGCAACAGCCTGTCTGGGTGTCACGGGCAGGGCTTGACATCGCTGCGGGGAACAGTGCATAGCAGAGCCAGCCGGCCAGAGGGACTGCACTGACTTGGTGCAGGATAACCGCTGCTGCCCGCTGCCACGTGTATGTCGACAGCATCGGCGGTGCAGGAACACAGAGCTGCCAGGCTGGGGAGATGAGGCAGCCCGGTGCCCTGCCCAGGGGCAGGATCAGGCCCTGCAGACCCTCCCTGACAGCTGATCTCCTCACTCTCCTCCCTGGAGAGGGCTCCTGCTGCCTCTCCAGGTCACCGTTCAAGGCTCCCCAGCCCCACTGGCTGGAGGACTCTCTGACATCCCATCCACACCCCTTGCCAATGGCTAAATCCACTCCTGCCAGCCCTTCGCCAGCTCCACAGAGAAGCCCAAGAGCAGCCCCAGCTCTTCTGGGACCACGATTTTGGTATAGGCACACAGGGAAATAGTGATGCAGAACACCTCGGTTGTGATTTCCTTTCTCTGCCTTCCTTAGTAACCCATGAATAGCATGGCCTAGAAGGACACACAGGCATCATGCAGGGCACCAGGCTGTCCCAGCTGGGGAGCTGTGTGAGGCTCCAGGGGTGCTTGCCCCTTCCCTTAGAAGGAGAAGGGCTGTGGCACATCCAGAGACAGAGAGCCTTCGGGGCAGCTCGCTCCATCCGCCCCGTGGGCAGGACTGAGCCATCTCCTCTCCTCCCACCCCCCCGTGCTCTCACTCCGTCTTTTCAAGGCACAACAGATGCAGGAAGCCCCAGGAGCTCTGCTGTGGAGGGGGGGGCACACCGGGGTGTGGGGAGGGAGCACGTTTACTGCACAGAGAAACTCAGTGCTCAGACGCGACAGGAAGGCATCCGTTTTCGCTCCTGCTAACCCAAACCCTCCCCTTGAATCACAGCCTTGGCTTAAGAACAGGAGGTTTATGTAAACATATAGCTTGCTTTCAATTTGAAGTGTACAATTCCTTCCTCTCTACTAAAAGCTTTTTTTTTTTTCCATGCAGCTCGCAGACCTGGAGCCCGCTGTTGCAGACAGCCAATTCTCGGGGCTGGGCTTGTGGGGGACCAAGCAAAACTCCTCGTTCAGTGACTGGTGCTGAAATCCTCTGTCCTGTCTGTAACCATGCTTGTGTGGGTCTCACACCCACAGCTTTGGCATTTCTCTAGGCAAACATGGCCCCGGCCATTGTCCCTGCGCTCCCACTGATGGCACCCACCACAACAGCACCCCAGGAGCCCCCGCTGCTGGGGAGCCCAGGGATGCAGCGCAGCCTTGCCAAGGCAAAGCTCAGTCCCGCGTTTGACTCATGAAAACAAATGGGAGGAAAACGCCATCCTGTTAGTCACTCCTGGGGAAGCGGGTCCGTGCTGGACGTGCCGCCTGGCACGGCTGCGGGCAGCACAGCCGGAGCATCCCCGGCCAGGCAGCGGTGTGGTGCTGACCCACACAGGTGGCAGCAGCTGGACCCCGGCTCCCGCCACCCGCAGCCACCGTGCAGTCCCGTGCATCTTACCCAAACACAGTACCTCTGCTTCACTCTCCCAGGAGGTGCAGTAAAACACCCGCATACAGCTGTCACTTCTTCATCCAGCTCCGGCTGGTGGAAAAAAGAAGGTTCCTGCAGCCTCCCCGGACGAAGTACTGCAGCCACTTCAGCCTTCCCCAGCTGTTTTTCCCGGGAACAGCCCGCAGCAGCCCTGTGGGTAGTTTTATTGCTCAGAGAGACTGCTGCAGCTGAGCCCCTGCTGGCCTGCTTGCTAAAGCATGTCCTCCCCAAATGGGGCAGGTTGAAAAGGGGAGTTCTAGTAAACTAGGTGTTAGGAAAACAAAACTAAACAATCCTAAACCCTACACATATCCTCCTTCCCTCCTCCCTACAAAACCAAGCAAATTTTTTCACAAAATTACTAACGCTTATCAGAGCGAGAGAAGGCACTGCTGCATCTACTCTCCAAGTATGACCCCTTCAAGCTCGAGCTCCCAACCTCAGGGACCTGCTAATTTAACATTCTCTAACGAGGGCTACAGCCCCACGTGGCTGACTTGCTTGATGTTATCAGACCATTAAAGCAGTCATTAGAGAAGGGCTCTGTTTGCTCTTTGGCCTATGGAGCTCAGATGAGCTGCTGAGTAGCTGGTCAGGCTCCTGGAGGAGCATCCTTAAGAAAATAGCATCTGATGATAAATTTACAGCTACAGCAACTGCATATTAAGTGCATTTTACCACAGCTAGTTCTGTGTCACAAGTTGTCAGTACAGATTGGTGGGAAAAGAGTATGAAATATTCATGAAGTTATCAATGGCACCAAGATATCCAGTTAATTATGCTGCTTAGCACTTCCTCGCAGGCTCTGAATACCCAGTGCCCGACTTGCTCGTTAGCGTAACTGCAGTTTGATTGTGCCTTTGTGGCAGCGTTTCCTCCATACCACTGACACACCACTGTGCTCTTGGACCAACTCCATCTTAATTAGCTTTGCTGCCACTGGAATTAGGCGACATGTTGTAGAAGTCACTTAAATTAACTTCTGACTCTTCCTCAGACAGATGGGGCCTCTGTACCCATGCCTGCCTATTACGTTTGTTTAATCATTCTTTAAAGGACTGTCACAAACAGGCAGCATTCCGTACTGTATGGGTGTGTCAGAAATGTGACCTTGTCTTCAGCTCTGGTTTTTGAAAAAGAATGTGTTTCTTAGAAGGCAGCCACATTTCTTAAGGCAACATGGCTAGGTATTGGGATCACAGCCTGGAGGTCTCCAGGTAGCGGGGCCCCATTGTGCTACTCAAAACCAAAATAGCACCTGTTGCAAAGCTTTCGTCCCTCCCCGTAATGGTGCCTGCTGCGTGCACACTGACAGGGGCTGCAGCATCGCCTTCCCAAAGCTGTCTGTGCTGTGCTAGTGACTGCAGGACAGCTGGAAGAAGTCTGAACGGTGCAGGATGGGGTATTCTGGAGCATGCCAGTCGAAGTTTTAGACTGAATAGACTTTAATTTGAATTGAAAAAAACTTGAGTTTCTACAAACATAGGGTTGGACTTGATGATCCTGAAGGTCTTTTCCTAAGCGATTCTATGATTCTGTGATTAGCAATGCTGGGAACAATGCTGCACTGACCCACAAAGGGAGGATGCAGCTCTAGTCATACCCCTGTTTGTGCGCAGGAGTGGACCCAGATGAGTGAACTAATGCTTATTCAAGAGACTTTTCTGAGGTTTGCCCATCTACTAGACTTCATCTAGAGCTGTGAGCAGACAGTGCTTTCAGTTTGCAGAGTTTTCCATTAAAAAAAAAAAAAGGGGGGGGGGGGGTTGCATTAGTTCCTCCTTAGAGGTTTGCTTTCAAATTTCACCTTCAATCAAGCCCAGATTTCAAAGTTTAGCTGGCTTCATCAGCATGCTTTGTTGTACATGCAGACCATGCAGGGTGAAGAGCTTCCCTGCAGTTTCCAGTGATGCTCAGCCACAGACAGCCCCTGCCTGGTCCCACGTGCAGCAGAGCTAAATGGCAACATAAATAAAACTGTTACCTGCAGGAGCAGGGCTGGCAAAGACTCACATGAACATGGGCTTGGAAACATTTTGCTCGTTTCTCTCAAGATGTGTTGCAAGATACCAGCAATGCTGTCGTTCTAGTCTGATGTGATAGTGTTTTACTGGTAGGACCATACCGCAGCATTTGAGAAACTCACAGCCAACAGCTTCAAAAAGCATCTCTTTCACCAGTCACTTGAAACACTTCATCCTACTAAAGGCTTACTTCAGTGCTGACACTGCTGCCAATTTACTTAGATAACTAACTTTGGAAGGCAGGCTTAATCTGCCATAGCATGGCCTGCCTGTTGCGAGTTATCTTTCTTTATTGCAAGCAGTGTAGACCCTGATGCAGCAAGGCACTTAAGTACATTCTTAAGTATCATTGCGTTCAACGCATGGGCTGTAGCACTTGCTAAGTCAGGGTTACAGTGCTGTAAAATCCTCCTGCTGCCGTGTGGACAGGACTGGATGTGGTGTGGTGTCCCCTCCGAGGGGACGGTGCTGTCGCTGGGCCATGGTCTTGCTGACCTGGAGCTGCCCTGCTGAGCACATGGGCTTGCTGGGGAATGGGGGAAGGATGCTGCCTAGCTGCAACCTCCTTTCTGCTGACTCCAGAATGAGTCTATCAAACTGAAGTGGGTTTGGAGGCCGTGCTCCCAGCTCTTGCTCAGTGATTATTTGCGTTAAATATTCTCACAGAAATATACGTGGTGTGGCATTCATTCCCTACCCCATGCTAAGATCTCCTGTTATTCCTGTAGTGATCCCGTGTCTTGGTCCTTTCATAAAGTGAGATCAGGGTCAACTGTCTGCAGACCCACAGGTCTCATCAACTCACTTTTCCTGGCTCCAGGGTCACCATTGCCCTCCCTGGGCAAACTGCCTTCTCTATAAAGCAAAGAAACAACTATCCTCTACACAATACTGCACAAATAAGGACATGGTTAAACCATACTGGGTGCTGAGAGGCAAACTACTGCACTATGATGTTCAAAAAACCAGAATAATGTGATGGTTATAAAGACAGACAGCTCAGGCAAAAATTGCCTAGAGCACAGAATGATTGTCAGGATGGGCAAAAATGTAGAAAATCATGTGAGTGTGTAAGCTGCCAAAGCCAATTAATCCGAAGAACATTTTGCAACCATTAGGCTTCTATTACTGTGCATGCATCATAATTACTATGGGTCTGTGTGGATATGATGGCAGATCTTTAACGATATCGAGTTTCCATTTGACCTTTAATTATTTTCATTGCATTTGTTTGTGTTGAGTCGTTGCAACATCTAAAGTTTGAAAAATTGACTCATTTATAATTTGTCATTTCAAGTGGCACTGCAAAAGATCACCGAGATCCTCCTAGCAACAAAGGCAAGGAGTCTGGAAGGGCTGCTCAGAAGAGAAGAGAGATGCTGTGGTGCTGCTCTGTCTCACATTACTTTACAGGCAACTCATGTTGGTAACATCAGAGCCTGAAAAATAGTAGGAACATGGTGATCAAGGAAACTTCTGCTGATAGAAAGGCACAGAGAGCTCTTTCACTCGGCAGCTTTGACTTGAGCATGCTCCTCTGTGGTGGGTTGGAGCAGCCAGAGCTTAGAAGTACAGATCACTCCAAACCTTACTGGAAAGGAATGGATCCACATGCTGAGGCTGACTTGAACCAGTGTCACAGCAACCCGGACCTGAACTATCAGAAACATCGCATTGGCTAAAACTGAGATTTCATCTTTGTTGCTTGGGCTCATCCTCTGCCCGATAACAAACAACAGGGGGTTATGTCAAATTTAGCTTCACGCTTCCTTTAGCAACTCATCCCACCCCCCAAAAAAGCTATTTTATCAAAGTAAGAACATGAAATATGATATTTCTCAGCTTGCTGTACTGCTGAGCTGAGTAAGATGTGACAAATAGGGAAATTAAATGGGGTCCATTTTTAAGGCTGGTGAGTTTTCTTTTATATCTTTTCTCCATGTGGTTAAAGTTACTGCAAAATCTTGATAGTAGGAAAAAGATATGACAGGGTGAGATAGCCAAATAGGCTTTGCAACCGTTTGACCAAGCAGGTATTTGGCATAGGGTAAAGACAAGCCCATAGGTGGGACTGGAAGAATTGTTTTCTGTTCCCATAATGTTTATTCTGCTGATGTTGTCCCTGTTGTCCCCTTACCCCCAGGGAAGTCAAGCAGAGGACAAGCTCTGGGCAATTGGCCTTCAGTTTTATGTTGAGGATCTGCCTCCCTCTTCGTTATCTTCCCAGATTTTTCCTCTCCAAACCCAGCTGTGACAGCCAGCCTGAAAAAAAATCAAGCCAGTCCTTCAGGAAAGTTTCACTGGACCAAAAGGACATACCAAAGAGAGCTCTTAATTTCATGATTTAAAAAATAATAATAAAAAAATTAAAGAATGAATTCAACATACATCAGAACTGCAGCATCTCTGGTAGAAGAGGTCCTCTCAGAACATTTGCTCAGTCTTGCCTTTTTGAGGTCTCAAAGCGATTAAACGGATTTATTTAGACAAGCCATTACCTGCTAATCTTCTTTCTTTTTTGAGGAACTGGTTGTGAACTGTAAGTTACACTTTGTTTTGTTTCCTTACCCAGATGTTATTTTAAGTGTCTGAGTTCTATAATTGCACAGCGCTCTGGGCAACTGAGACAGAGAAACAGCATATAAATAAGGCTGCCTCGCCTTTCTCCTAGCGTTTACCCGGTCCCGTTTGCTTTACAAGATGAACAAAAAAGAGAGGTGAAACAGCCTCTGCCAGATGGGCAGGAAGGCAGAACCCGCTGGCTGAGGGGCACTGAGACGGGCAAGGACACCTCTCCCAGGAAGGAGAACAGCATCAAAAACCCTTTTTGCAAGTCAGAGAGCATTGTGGTTTTTGTTGGTGGTGGTGGTGGTCGTCTTTTTTTTAAAAAAAAAAAACTTCTGAAAGAGACCAAAGAGCGGGACTCTGCCTATCTGCTGCATTTGCACAGGGGCAGATGAAGGCTTTCAACATGACAGTCAAGCAAGCAGCTCCACAGCCAGCACAAGTCAGGGCAGCATTTAGCATTTTATTTTAATATGCCTGCATTACTTACGAACGGCGAAGAGATTTGTGCCTGACCAAACTCACGGTGCTGTTCCCTGCCTCCCTTGCAGGCCAGCCCTGAGCTGAAATCCTGCAAGCAAAGCACCCCTAGCTGCTCCCCTCCCTCTCTGCCGCTCTGAGCTTTCCCTTCCTTTTCTTTTCCCAGTTCTGTCTAAAACACACCAAAACATTACAGGCAGTCCTGAGCCCTCCAGGGCTCATTGCTGACCACCACGGTGTGGGTATTTACAGCTCAGCCCATTTCCCCAGCAATACAGCTCGCACTGAACATCAATCAACAGCTGCAATGCATCCTAATAACTAATAGAAACAATTACTTTAGGTGAAGACTCACAGGTATTAAACATGTGAAAAGTGCTTTGGAAGCCTGATTAAAACAAGTGGGCCAAAATCCAAATATAATTTTGTCCCTGGCCAGCCTTAGCAGTGGTTGCAAAACATGGCTGTTTGTCATGTTAATTATTATTACAACTCCTTTAGAGGCATTATGGAGGCAGAACACAAAGATCTTTGTTACAAGTTGAATGGTTGGCTCTGACTGAGCAGAAAGCAGGTGAGCACTCATGGGAGCACCTTTTGAAGCTATTAGTTATTTAAGCAATTTATAGGAAGAATAAGGAGCTGTGCTGGGAAGGAGAGGGTCGCTCTGAGCTCCTTGCCATGGAGAGAGTTTTCCTGGTTTGTCTACATCAAAGGCTCGTAGCTGCACCGCCTACTCATTTGATCTTAATTCAGCTCAAAAACGCTCCGCTTCATGCATTTCTAGGTATGACTTAGACATGAAGCATGACGCAATGGTCCTTTGATGAATAAGGAAACATAGACCGGGTATCATCTGTGCCAGGCAGATTTGATCTGATTTTGGGAAAGAGGTGAACACATAGCAATGCACACACATACATGCAGCTATAAATAAAGCATGAGCTGCTTGCGAGGAAACAGGAGCTGAAAGCCACTCCTTTCATACAATTCATTGTCCCAGTTCATCTCTGTAATTTTATCACCCTAAAAATATCCGTGCAGCCAGCATTCTCTATGCAAACTATGATAATTTCAAGCAAAACACAGAGTGCCAGTAGGTGCTGCAGCAAAAGCATGGGGATGAAGCCGGACTCGCCTCTTGCTGCTGAGCTGGTGGTGGCACTGCGGGGACAGGAGCTGCAGTCTGTTGCCTACCCCTTCCCACCACCCCTGCGCAGCCCCAGCTTCCTAAGGAGAGGCTGCAAAAAGCCACCAGTAGGTCCCAAGAAAGACATTAAATAGTTTAGCTGTCTCTAGAGACCTCTCAGTCACTCAAATGCGCTGGGATGAAATAAATGCTGCTCCCAGCGCTTGCTGAAAGGCAGTGGCCGGGAGTGCGGTGGGAAGCAGGGCACTGAGGACAGTCCTGGGCTTGGGGTCCCGGGCTACCCCAGGCCTCCTTTGGCTCCCTTGCCAAGCAACCGCCCTGTCCCCGCCTTATGTCTCCCGCTAGTTTTTCTTCTCAGGTGGGTAAATAATACTTCAAGACAAACGGTTAATTACTGAGGAGTTTTTCAGTACTGTCGCTGGCGGTGTGTTCAGGCTCAGTGTTTGCTGATGGGGCTGTGCCATGTATCTCTCAAAGCAGTGGTAACGAATGATTATTAAATCTTGGTGGCTGCTGTTCAAAGGAGGAAACCACAGTCTAAGAAGAAATAGATTTTCTCCTATGTCTCTTTTGAATTAGGATGGCCAAGGTAGGGAGTCCCCGAACCACAGAAATCAGGGTGAATGAGGAGGTTTGGAAACCACTAAACCCTAAAGCGTTTATATACAAGAGACTTCCAGGAACTCAGACATTTGAGCAGAGGGAAAAAGGTCTGCTTTTATAGCAGTAGACTGTGTTTAATGTCTGGATCAATGGTTTAAGCAAATCAAGGCAGATATTTTTAAGTTGAGTGGCTGTATTGAAGCAGAGGTTGCATTGTGGAAATACTGTTCTCAGTACACTGCTCCCCAGCTACTACACCCTAACACGGTGTGGGTAACTCACCAGACTTTACTGCAAACAGAATGGCAAAAGGCAGTTACATACACTAGAAATCTGTGCATTTTTTTTTAACAACAACTAAGTTCTGAGAGACTACAGTGGGCAAAAAAGGCACCATTATCACATTAAGTGCCTAACTCAAGACCTGCTGACATCCACAGAAGTCTTTTAGTGACTAATAGGCTATGGATCAAGCCTGAAAAGAGTACCACACACCATACCATTTAAAATCAAGACAAACTCAATCAGCTTTGCAAAGTAACACGATTTACTTCTCTGCAGCCTCCATAAACCCCTGCTAATTCCTGGGTTTGGGCTTTGAGGGCTGAATGAGAAAGGCCTCTCTACCGTGCAGAACAGCAAGTACTGACTCTTGCAAACCTTCCCCTGCAAGGGGATGCTCCCTGTGCTGTGCACCTGTGGCCATCTCCTGGACCAGCCTCTTTTCTCAAGGGACTCAGACCAAGTGACAGCAAAGACAGCTCCAAACTGGCTGCAGATGGCCTTAGCTCTATCCAAATGTTCTCATCTCCCCATAAGTCCATGGAGGAGAGTTTGGAGTTTTGAGCACCCACTTGAGAAGGTGTCATCCCTCTCCTCTGATCAGGGCAGGCTCCTGCAGCACAGAAGTGTTGATGGTTCCAAATAGATGTCCGGCACAGAGTTTCATGTGATGTATAGGTGGGCTGGAGCTGTGGCATTCAACGTATGCCACGTCTTAGGGCAAAGCCTGGGAGAGATCATTTCCTTATACCCATCCCTGTCCTGTGCAGCACTTATTCCCTGCCCTGCTATAAGTGCACGTCCACCCCCAAAGCCAAAAGCAGCAGGGCTGTGTCAAACCCATTCTGGGCAATCAGCTCCTAATGCAGTGTGTTACTTGCTGGATTATTGAAGATATGGTGCCAGGCCCTGCGACACAAATCATTTCTGAAAGAAAAATTATTCTAAAACATCAACAACACAGACCTCCAGATAGGCCAGGAGAAAACAAGCTGTGAGGCATTTTGCTAAGATGAAGAAATGAAAAGGCTCTTTGCCTGCATTTTACCTTGGACAGATGGAGTACATGGGCACTCTGACACTCATCACCTTTAATAGGTGTCCCAGGGCTAAATCCTCACTCATCATGCTGAAAATGTAGGGGCAAGCCTGCAACTCATAGCCTTCAATAATAGAAGCAGCCATTTATACAGAGATGTGAAATATTTAGACTCAAAGTGTTTCATTTCACTTAATTTAAAATCACTTAACACCTGAAAAACTTCTATAAATGAAATCACTAGAGATTCAGTTCCCTACTCTGTCCAAATGTATCCGGAAAAGAAATGTGTCCATTTGCTGTGCAACAAATGCTCAATTGCAGATTTTCTGGATAATAAAATCTCCAGCCTAGCTATTTAATTATTCAGCTGACTGGTGGAAGAATATGAAGCTACGGAAATCTAAAGCCATGTGCTGGAAACTCTGGAGTAAGTTATAACAAATGTTTGCTTTAAAAAGACACCAAGTAAGCTATTTAGAAACATATATTTAAGAGATAATGATCATTTAATAATTTTGCAAGGAAGTGCCATCTTTACTCACATAATCTCTCCTCATAAGGCCAAAATATTTTCTTTCTTAGAGCTACATAAAACAGGCGTGTTTTTCATGCCAGAGTTTTAAACCAGGATCGCAATCCTGAAATGGGAGGCATATGGCCAGACTCATTCTTTTCAGTAGGTTCCTGTACAAGCATAAATCTCCTGTCATAAAACTGCAGCACTGAAAAAGGCCTAAGCCCCCCCATTAGGTGCCAGAGTTACCGAGCTCCTTGCTCCCTCCTATTCTGCCCCCAGCACCTCCAGGAAGGCAGTCACATCTTTGCCATGGGTCCTTATACTAACACTGGAGTCCAGCTAGTTGCTCAGAGCCAGGATCCAAACGTGTTCTCATGGCTTAGACAGTTATTAACCACAATATACTTCCAGCATTAGGTAATTTATAATTACGTTACTAATTACATCACCAATTGAGTACAATCTGCCATTTCTGGAATTCTCTCACTAATCAAACACTGTCCTTGAGGCATGAAAAATATGCTGACAGAGAGCAGCAGGAGCGACAAATCACAGCATCCTTGTTATCACAGGATCCCTGTTGAGCCGCTGATGATCAGATGAGCCTGCAGGAGCCTCAGCATGCTCCAGCCGGCTCACACTGTGCCTCTATTCACACTGCAGAAGCCAGCACAGCCCAAATTGCCGAGGAGGCATGTGGGAAAGAAGCATCTCCCACGCCGGGGCAAATTCTGGCCTCCAAGGGCTCATGCCAGGAGGAGATACAAGCTCCTGGCTGCCCACAGGGATCCAGAAGAGATGGAAAACTCTCCTCCCTGCTCTGAGTTTTGATCACTCAGCCCAGGCCACTCTTTCCGCAGGCTCATTGCTCTTCTGCAAAACCATTTTTTTTCTACTGCCTGTAGACATGGCAGCTCTGATGAGCAGGCAGCACGTGGTGGCAATCAGGCACCGATTTGGGATGCTCTGCCCATAAGGCAGCGTGGTGGCATTATGCACATGGGGGTCCTCTCCTCCACCACAGGTTAACCCCAGAGATTCCCTGGGCTGGCTCCTCAGGATGGGGCTCCTTTGTACCACTGTGCAGGGCTAGAGAGCTTCCCCAGCCCTCAAACACCCTCCTGGGAAATAATTGGGCAGTCAGCTGCTTTTGCAGACTGGTTTGCCCCAGGAGGACACAGCCTATTAAACTGCTCCTCCTCTGCTCCCACCCTGCCTTGCTGTCTGCTGGCATCCCATGTTGGCTCTGGTCTTGCACTTTGCACCCGAGCGACTCAGGGAACCCTGCCTCTCGCTGCTCTGCACCTCGTGCAGCTGGGTCCCTCCTGCCTTGGTATGGCACCGCCAGCCAAAGGCACACTTTGGCTTTATTTACGGTGCTTATCTATTAATCATGGCACTTATTAGAAGGGGGGAAAATGGGAAAGCTGCACTGCAATAATAAAAAGCAAATGTCCCAGTGAAGCCTGTGCACAATGCAGTAAAACTAATGCATACGGTTATGGCTTCACATCTGCAGAAGTGTCAGCGAACAAACCAGAGCAGAGGAGGAAAGAAATTGCCTGGGAGCTGCACCTCAGAGGGGTGCAAGGGGACAAGCTGGGCTGTGACCAGCGGCTGGGCACTCTGCCCTCCCTGTGACGGGACCAGGTCTTCCCACACAGACCCTCTGGTCCCAGAGGTACTGGGAGAAATGTTTTGTTGGGTTCCCTGCAACACGATAGTGACACCAAATGCTTTTGTAACACTTCTGACATCTGCCGAGGAAAAACACAACAAGGAGTTAATTGTTTAGCTAAGATCTTTCTAAGGCCTTATTAACATTTTCCAGTCCTAGACCACATCAGTATGATCAGGCCCCTGAACAGGAGTGGAAAGTCATCAGATTTGTGGAGTGCTTCCCCTTCCTATACATTGACTTTTCCAGACCTGACACTACTTTACTCGCTCCATCACTTGTCTCCCAGGAGGTCTCAGAACCTCTAGACTTGCAATATTGGCTGATTTTGCTTCAATACAACTGCTGGAGGTGGCACTGGGGCAAACCAGCAAACGCTTTGGGGCTACTGAGTCCCAGTGCGGACAACGCCACGAGAAGAGAAGCCTCCACCAAACACCGGGGGAAGGCACCCCAAAACATGTCACAGGATCCCAATGGAAGTGCACTGAGGCCACCTATGAACCCAAGGGGGACGCCATCTCCTCCTGTCCTAGCACCACATCCCTGCCACCCCATGCGATGGTCCTCGCTGTGGATGATTTACAGAAGCACTGATTTAATTGCTCTTGACAACTTGTCTTCTACTGTGTGGATTTCTTTAAAATTTTCTTTAATTTCTTAAAATTTCTTTCTGTTGGCCTCTGCAGGAAGGGAAGGAAAACAGCCCCGGCTCCACTGGTGCAACAGTCCCGCTGCTGGGGGAAGCCAGGCTGTAGCGGTGCAAGTCCCACAAGGAAGTGGTGTTTTCTTGCAAAATGCTCTTCAAGAGACCTCAGCTGGCCTCTGTCTGGCAGCGATACTTCCCTCCAGAAGTTCCCACTGGCTCCAGTTTTGCTCAGGGACCAAGGCCGGATGCTTCAAAGCCGGGGGGAGCGAGGTGTTTCACTCGGACTGGGTTTCTGCGAGTGCTGAGCAGGGATCCTGGAAGCTGAGCTCTAACTGAAAGGCATGCTGGGGACAGGCAGTGACAGAGATACAAATCATTTGCCTAATGAGTGGACAAACTTTTTACTAGCTGTTTTCACTGGGTTTCCAGTGGAATAACTTTCATTTCTCCTGCCAGGCTTCTGCTATTGGTCTGTGCTCTTCCTACTGTTGTTGTCATCCGAGCTAGCCCTTGTCTGCTCAGGAAATTCATGGCATGTATATTTTTGTGCATGGTGCTCTTGAGATGTCTGAAAAATGTTCCTGTGAACCAGGCACTGATGTATCACTCTCTGGAGAAGATAAATTTCTGTCTGCTTCCTTCCTCCCTCTGTTACAGTACAGTGTGAATACAGATTTGTTTGGAAAGGTTGGGTTAAAACAGTAATATGCCTTTCTCTTCTTATTATATTTTATATAAGGCAGCAATTCCCATTTCACATTGAAAATACAAGAGATCTGTGTTTGAACAGATACTTGGCTTCCTTAGCTGAAGATGTCTCATACTTGTCTAACACTAACTTTGCCTTTAGGATTTTCTGTTTGATTTTCACAATTAAAGGGGGAGAAGACACTTTGTCTTTGGTGGTTGGAGCTGCTGCGAGCAGCTCCACAGACCCCCTCCTGCTGCCCCAGCCTGCTCCCGGGTGAGACCCCCGGGCAGGATCAATGCCCACTGCCTGTGTCAGGGCAGGGACCAGGTCTCCAGACTTCTCCAGCGTGTCCCAGTCTCACACAAGCACGGAGCAGGGAGGCGGGTGGAGCCCTACCTCCCTGCAGTTCCACTGCAAGGACCCGGCTAACCCTCGGGCCCATTACAGCTAATGGAAAAGCTATTTAATGGGGCTTCAGGGCCAGCCAAAAGTGATGAAGGAAAATTGTTTGAAGGTGGCATAGCCAGAGGCATGACTCTGCTGCATAAATACCAACAAGATGAATCCTCCGTGGTCTCAGCCACATCCCCTTGCATACCAGGGCATGGGGGACCGGGCATCCCACCCCTCCTGGAGGAAAATGAAACCAAACTTCTTCTCAAGGCACTGCCATGGGGGGCTTTGGTGCTATCGAACAGCAGGGCAGCTGCTGCCATGCAAGAAAAGTGTAGTCATTTAGTTTATAACTAACAATTCCTTTAGTTTATAATTAACAATTCCTCTCTTTCACCAGCTCTTTAAGCCCAAGGTGGGAGTCATCTCCTGAGAGCAAGATGAGAAGAACAAACAGAGTGATGGAGAATGAAGTTGAAAATGACAAACATTTATTAAGCTTGGTGGAAAATAAAACTCAACACACTGCTAGTTCCCAAACCCAGAGGCCTGAGGGCCACGCTGCTCCTGCACAGGGGGCATCCTTATTTCTGCTATAGCAGTGCTGTACCTTGCATGCACGCAGAGCTGATGAATTAATCAGAGAGGAGAGATTATTGCTTTCTCTTTGTGGGGGTTCAAGCAAGGCTACATACAAAGATCAATAGCTTTACAAAGTGCTCCCTGCTCCAGGGCCCATTGCTCTCATCATCCCAGTTCCAAGCAAGCTCTACTAGTCCCTGCAAGCAAGCAAATCTTGTGCTACAGCTGGAGCAGAGACTTCTGCATTTATAGCTGTAGCTCCTGCTGTCAGTTCTCACAGAGCCTGGCCATGGTGCCATGGAGGGTCCCCCATGGGCACCACGGGGTGCTCAGGTGGGACAGGTAAGCTGGCCAAGCTCTCAGTCCTCCTCCTGTCCCCTTGCCAACTGTGACAGGCTAGAAAAAGTACTTCTTAATTATGAAACAAAGCAAAGAAAGCACAAATGTAGGAGTATTGTCAATGAACAGTTTGCAAAGGAACTAAAAGTACAGGACTGCTTTCAAGATAAATTCACAATATTTTCCAGGACAACAAATCCACAGGAAACTCTTCCATCAGCTTGTTGGCAGCTCCTCAGCTGAATGCCAGTAATCTGGCAACGAAGAACTGGCATCTAGCACATTACAGGTTTAGAAGCTCACCCATTTCACCCCCTCCTAGGGTTATGGTAACCTCATTACTCATTGCAGACATTACTCATGTCTGTAACAAAACCTTACCTTTGCACTCAGTTTGCACCCAAAACAATGCACCCAATAATCCCACCCTGTCTGCAAGCACCTCAAGAAAAAGCTGACCTCCACTCAAGCCCATAAGAATGTAACCAAGATCTTAAGAAAATCCGTCATCATTCCCTATAAAAGTGCATTAAGAAGATATTTATAAGCATCAAGCATCAGCTAAAATAAACTTTTTGTCCCATGTTCATGCAGTGCCAACACCAATTTACTCCAGACATAATGAATCTTTGTACGTGTTGTGCAAAGTCCTAGTCTTTCTGTCCCCAAGTCGCATGACATGTGTGATGGGGACCAACATATTATTTATTTGATAATTAGCCTCATTATAGGCAAATTGGAAGCTCTTCACTAAAATATGCACTCAGTACTGCAGATATGTGGCACCTGTCACATTTGGACAGTTAGACAGCACTGATCTCTGATGCTGATCTGGTTAAGGAAGGAAAAAAAGTCCAGCAGTCGCAACTAGTCTGCAATGAATATCTCTCCACTGCATCCTGCTGATGCCATCATCCTTCACCGGAATTAACTGGCCAACTCCAGAATGGATATAAGCATAAAGGGACCTTTCACAATAAAATAGACAGATTCCAAGTGTCCAAGGTGAGTGGCAGTTAGCAATACTGCCCAAAAGAAACTGGAGAAAACATAAAAACACATCTAGTCCTTTCCTTGGGCTGGGAACTGGCAGCATTTCATAGGATGTTCTCAAAAACCCTCAACAGTAGTTCATTTTACTCAGGCAGTTTTCCATAAATGTACACATTTTTAACATCCTACATATACATCAGATTTCTTCTGCAGATAACAACAAGAAAAACAAGGCTTTCCCTTAGTGATAATGTGTCCACATAATAGAAAGTGTGTCTTAGGAGCTGGGAACACAGGGGAATAGCAAAAAAAATTGCAATTTGGTTCATGATATGTCCTTGGAAAAATCTTTCATTTTGTCTGCATTTAGGGAAAATTACCCTATAATGGCAGCAGACGAGATTTTAATTGATCAACAGTGAGTGAAGATGCAAGGATTTGGCCTTAGCAAATCCTTGCTTCTGCCCCCACATTCTCACTATATGGCATTTCATTACTGAGAATGGTGCAGGGCACTGCATTCCCTTCGTCTCCTCACCCGCTAGTTTCAAATACCGATATTCAATTTACAATTAAAAAGAGAGAACAGAAGCAAAGTGAAGAGCAAAATATTTGCATTGTTGTAAACTGCCAGCTTGCCTGAACTGTGAAGTCCCCAGACTATTTTGGGATAATTCGGCACCTTTCAACTGTCACACGAAATTTCATGGGGGATGATGCTTGGCATTGTTTATATGACATTAGCATCACCTTTTCATCCTACTGGGGACCATCAAATGCAAAATTGGATTAAATTTGGCAGATCACATTATATATGGGGAAGTGAGAAATATTGCTATATCACAATTGGTTTTCCCAAAGGCACCAGGCAACCTCTGATATTTTGATACTGAGATGATAAATAATTTTCCGCTGGTAATTTCCATATTCAGTAAGCTGAGAAGTTTTTCTTAGTATGCAAATGAGATATATTTAAAGCACCATTTTATGTTGCTTACAATTAGATTGATTTGGATGGCTGCAGGAGGATGTTTGTCTTCGTGATACTGAATGGGCAGGAGCAGAGGTAAGTCCTTCATGCAACAGAGCCTTCAATCTAAACCAGATTTGCCCATTGGGCTTCACACAGCTGGGCAAGAGATGTGCCAGGCAGCAGCATGTGGATGATCAGGAGTTTTATGCCTTGGATGAAGTCTCAAATATCAAGAAATGCTGCTGTGACACCACATTTTCACGAGCCACGTGCCTGCATTAGCCCGTTACATTGCAGAGGTTACTGACGCAACCCTCCCCTTGCTGGCTGAGCTGTTTGATCCCTCTCTCACAAAACAAAAACACTGACATGGATTGCTACCCTTAGAGACCCATGCTACAATTATTTTACTTTGTTCTAAATATTTGGAACCTAAATATTAGGCAAACAACACAGCCAAGTCCACAGATACTGTAGTTGAACACAGTAAGAGGATGCAATGCCCAGAAGCTGAACAACGAATTTGGTCACAGGCATAAAAAGAGAGATCTTGACCCAATCGTACTAAAAAGAGAAGCCTGGCACTGTCTTCAGTGAGACCTACATCTCCTTCATGATACCAGTTAGAAGCCACTTTGCTAATTGAATATACAGGGTTGAAGGTGGTTGTTCCCCAGTCCATCTTCACTGAGTGCTACATACAAACAGATATATCCATGGCTTCTCCTAAACCTCTGGCTCAGCAGGTCACAGTCCCCACATCATTCACTGAAAACCTTCAGAGATGTCTCTGATGGCCTCCAAGGGCTGCATAGGAGACAGAGCAAGAAACAGGGGAGTCTTAATATACCTGAGTCTTAACGCACAGGACTGGAAGGGCTGTGAACAGCAAAAATGAAATAAGAGAAAGCACATGCCGTGCTGCCATGCCCCGCTCTTCCTGCAGCCCTTCTCACACTGGACCCAGAAAACCTCTCAGACAGGACTCTGGGATGCACCACACAAGCCCCAGGGAATGAATTAGCAAGGAATAAAAGTCACTTGCAACCTCTTTCCTGCAAACAGCTCCTCGTAGTCTCACTGGCAGGAGACAACAGCCTCCCGTAGCACAGAACCATTCAGGAGACCCCTGCCCACCGCCAGCCTGGCCGCGCTCCCATCGCTTCCCCGGAGCTGCTGGCTCAGGTCTGCCTGGCCACGCGCTTGCACTCAGCCCGGACACCAAGGTGGTTGCTCTGAGTCTTCCTCGCTGCCGCTCTCCACTGCAGGCCCACCACTAGCATCATGAGTGTGCCTGTTTCCAGGTTGCACACCACGTGAAAGCCGTTTGAAGGAAATTCATTCCCATGGAGAGAGCCAGCGCTAGGCTGGCGTCTCACAGGCTCTAATTTGGTGAGTTATACTCAGCCTTTACACACAGAGATGAATTTGGCTCTCCGAATGCATTCACATTTGTCACTACTGCAAGCCTTGCGATGTCTTTAGGGAAAAGCCTGCTCTTCCCCAGCCAGCCTCCCCGTGCACTTCCAGCGCGGGTGTCCGTGGGTGCCGGAGAACAGCCCATGGGTTAGTCACATCTGCACAGGATGCTGGACCTGTCCAGGGGTCCTGCATGCTGCCGTATCAGCACACCAGCCTTTGGCACAGTTTTCAGATTTGCTTCCTAAGGCCCTACTTCCAAGCTGGAAGTTTCCTTCTTTATTTAACTCATGTCAAATGATGCTTAATCGTTTCTTCAGCAGAGGGTGTTCCTTGCTGCCTGAAAGCTTAGTGACCATCTTGAAGAAATCTGTAGGAATTTACATTTTCAAAGGTACAAAGCGGTTGCCTTCCAAACATCAAGCCCCTTCTCCACATCCTGAGCAGAGCACCCCAATTTAAAGGCTGTCATCTGTTTGCCCTCAGAAGAAACCTCGGGAGCAGCAGCACAGCCCATGAGGTGAAGCCTGTCCTGCTCCAGGGAGCTCAGCCTTCCCCCAGCTTCAGCCACCATGCAAGATGAAGGACAAGAGAGTGGAGCCTGAGCCAGTTACAAGTTTCTCTTCCTTGAGGCTGTTATGGATATGAAAAAACTTTTTTTTTTTTTTTGTAAGTGTTGTCTAGAGTTTAATAAATGCTCATAGGTATTATTAATCTGGAATATTAACTCCATATCCTATAATAAAATAACTCAAGCATTTCAAGCCATCTCAGAGGCTTGCAAAATCCTTGCAAGTTACTAATTAAGCTACATTGGAGCAACTGTTCAATAAATTTTACAGTCAGGTTTCTTCTTTTTAGAAAGGGCAGATCACAAATTTATGCAACATAAAATGGAAGGTAATGAATTTGGAGAAAATTCTGTATATAGCATGCATCTAACAAGTGGGAATAATAACATTAACAGCGCTTAGAGATAATAGACTATTTAAATTCGTATTTATAGAAGCCATAGACTAATATGCAGTGATCTACAGATAAGATGTGGTTTCCCTGAGGGCACAATTCAGACTATGCAGGGATACACATTTTCAAATGGAAGAAATCTCACACAGTTCTCCCAAGTTAAGATACCCGGTGAAGAGAGGTCCTGGTGAGGGTCTCGAGAGCAGAAACATCATGTGGGTTTCCAGGCTGGCCTCATGCTGGAGGAGGAGCCCGGGCTGTGGTCTCCTTAGAGCTAAGGACTGCCCCTGCTCTGGTTCAACATCACATAACAGATGCTCCTGTCTGGGTAGAAACAGGTTCACCCTGTCCCAGTAAGGGCCTGGACTGTGCTTAATGGCTGAAATGAGCAGATATTAAAAAGTCATTATAGGAATCTATTAGCAACACATCTGGCACTTCGGTGCTTTATGCAATGATTTTTCGCAGGTCGGAGTATCCGGAGGTCTCATCAGCGGTTACAGCAATCCCGGGCTGCGTGACGGGAACCCCGCCCTGCTCATTTCCACGACTGGAAGATGAGTTTTGTAAGGATAAACTCTACATCTAGCGGCGCTCAGGTTCTGGTGGTCAGCCAATTCACAAAGCCTTAGAAATCCTCTTCTTTTCCTCCATACGCAGCTGAACCAGTACTGGCATGTGATGAAAACAGTGAATCCCCTCTCTAAGCCAGCCAACACAAATCATTTAATTCCTGGCCTGCCAATGGCTGCATTTTAGCATTGTCTCACCAGACCTGGAGCTGAACACAATTTGGACTGCAGTTATTATAGCTGTGCAACACCACTTCCTGGCTTTTGATCTCCAGCACTGGCGTAAATCAGGTCCCCAGGGACCAGAAGTCCCTTGGGGTAGAGTGTCTGTGGCTCACATCAAACACTGCTGGGAAGCACGGATCCAGCCTTTAGTAGTTGTATCATGTTTCCAGTTGTCTGCAGTGTTACAGTGCCAATGATTTATTCATTCATTTATTCCACTCTTTGCATACGGGATGTAACTCTGAGGGCAAGCAAGGCGTAGTTTTGCTGCAGCTACATGCACTATGGGTTTTTGGGAGCACAACTACGCATTCAGCAGGGTGATGGATGGCTCTTCCTTGCCTCCAATTGCTCCCAGGCAAGCACCAAGACCACCCCTCAGATCCACAAGACATATCAAAAGTTGGCAGAGGGCAAAGCAGGGAAGGGGCTTCCTCAGGGAGCAACCCCAGGGCTGGACAGAAGCAGGAAGGGTGAGAGAGAGTCAGGCAAGGGAAAGGAAAACACAACAGTTATCTCCGTGATGAAATTCAGGACTTTCCTGGGACTTTCTTGACGGACTGATGGGAAATACTAAGACATGAAGGAAGTCTTGCAATGCTTTTGCCCCTTGGACTGCAATAACTACTCTTTGTTTGTAGTGCTGCTAGGAGAAGAGATAAGTCTGGAAAATGCATCAATTCACCCTCTTTACACCAAAGTGACACCACAGCAGAAACAGACCCTAATGGACGCTGTTCTTGCTCAGAAAATCTCTCCAGAGAGCCCCCTCCCAGGAAGCTGGGCGCACGACCTTGTTCACTTCTGTCCCCTCTCACATCCTCCTGCCTCCCTCCAGGACCACAGCCTCTGGTGCAGCCTGGGAGCCGCGGGACATGTTGCCATCCCCACCACACCTGGCCTGGCCCAGAGGATGCCCTTGGCCCCAAGCAACACCCTGGCCCTGCACGGAGCCACCTCTACACCCAAGAAAGTCCAAGCGGGGTCAGGCAGCTCAGCAAAGCTGCCCAGCACAACCAAGAAGGCTTCTGCAGCTCTGACCTCGCAGAGCCTGGTGCTTGCAGCAATCCTCACGTTGGCTGCTTACACAAGCCCAGAACAAAATACTTCTCAAAGTTTCAGTTTTAAATTAAATTCCTTGGGCAAGACCTGAGTCATCCCAGTCCTCTCGTGTAGTGTATTAATTTTAACTGTGATCTCTGATTTTCAGAACCAAGGGTTACAACTCTCACACGTTTCCTGTGCTCTGCCTGGGGCACATGGGGCTAAACAGGAAGGAGCATGGGCCACGAGTCAGGTCTCGAATGGACACAGTGCCTGGCCTTGGAGTGGAGTCAGGAGCACAGCACAGAGCTATGGCTACAAAGAGTTATGGCAAGTCAGAGTAAAAATGGACTATGCTTAAGCCTAATAATTTTTGTGCTAATACTGAAGATGGGTCAAGTTAAGGGGGGTCTTTATCTGAGACAGGGACTCGGTTTAAACAGAGACCCCTCACACTCTCAATTAAGAATTCACCAAGGCACCTTCCAGAAACACCCCCAAGATATTGCTGTACCAGTGATAAATTAGCATCACTATTGTCATGATGCAATGATCTTCTTTATTAGTTTTCTCTTTAAAATTCAAATGGGAGATGAGTTATATTAAATAACACAAGTACTCAGGGAACAAATACATTGCTTGTATACGGAGGGTGTATCAAGAAGTATAAGTGTCTTGGAGCAACTGTGCTAATGGACACAGAGCCTGTGCTGTAACCAATTACTTCATCATTAATAAGAAAAACAAAGTTATGCATCCCAGTGACGTGAAAGGGAAAATAGTAAGTTCATTAAAGGTAAGCTCGAGCTGGAGCAGCAAGCCCCTTTGTTTGCTGCAGAAAGGAAGAAGCCACGCTTTTACCTATTTTTCTCGGTGCCCACTGCAGCACAGCACTTGCCTGCAGCACCAAACCTCACACAGCCTCAGTCAGCCGTCCCTGACAGCATTACCCTCTGATGGGAGCTTTAAAGGCTCTTTCATCCAGTGACTGGAGGGCTGGAAAAACTTGATGCTTTTTGTCTCCCTCCTAGAGCTCTGAAAAATGAAAGTAATGAGCTCAGGAAAGGGTCTCTCCATGCTACTCAGCACACTGCCTGGGAGACTGAGGGGCCAAAACAGTCTCTAATGAGTTCTCCAAAACTCAGGACCTGCTGGGTAGCATCTTCGCATAACCTGTCCTGTGCCTCTGCATGACCCTGGTGCCAGCCGCAGCAGGGAACCGAACACGATGCAGCAACCATCTCTGTCTGCGGTGCATTAAGGACTGTTTATAGTAACTGGCTTGACATGAACAAATGGGTTTCAAATTCTGAGCGAGCACCACTAGTGCCAGATCCAGAGCATGTCATTGCTGAAATCTGAGGGCAAAACCCCAACAATGACAGCAGGCTGATGGATGAAGATCTTGAAGCTTGTCCCAGCTCCCAGGAAAGCAATAAATCAATGACACTGGAAAACCCCAAGCCCCTGAGTGCTTTAAAAGTCAATAGTAAAATTTAAAATCAATGGGAAGGCTGGCAGGGAGGCAGCGCAGGGGCGGGTGTGCAGAAGGGACAGCAGCTATTGTTCAGCCGGGGTAAGCTGCCAGCACGCTGGAGCCTATAAGCCAATTTTACTTAATAATCCCACTAATGTGGAATGACACTGGTTGTAATCCTTCAGTGATTACAGTGTAGACCAATGCCTAAGCATCTCTGGGAGGATTTAAGAGACAGTACAGCATCCAGAAAGCTATAGCCAGATTTTTCCAATCAAGAGAAGAGAATATTCAGGCACAGAAAGCACAGAAGTTGTCTATCTGGCAATAAAAAGGAGAGCAAAGCCAGAGCTTCCTTGCTGTGATATCTGCCAAGTGCCTCCACGAAGCAGAGCCCAAATCCAGGGAAGGAAAAGGGGGATACACACAGCAGGACACCACAAGCAGAAAACACAGCACAGCCTGGGAAGAAGTATTTGGACCGGAGCAGGCCAGGAGCACAGGAGCTGCCCTGGGGGCTGACACAGGGCAAAGAGAAGGGAGATGATCTATGGGGTTAAGGGGCTTTTGAACAGAGTGCCTGAACTCTCTCTGCTTGCACAAAGTGGCCCCAGGAGAGGAGCCAGGGGTGAGCAAAAGGGAGCCAGGACCTCTTGATCTATCCCGTATCTCTGCGGACACCCTAATGACCATTTCTGGGTCTCTTGTCCACCCTGAGGAGTCTCCCTTGCCACCAGAAGTCCCACAGCTCTCAGTGAAGATGACCTTCAGAGTAACGTCACACCTGAACTTAGAGAGATCCACATCCTGGTACACAAGGAGATCCCAGGCAAACCCGCCTTATCTGTAAATTTCTATCAAGAATTTAAACTATTGCTAATTTACTGGAAGTGTCACTTGTACAAATGTTATTGATGATTATTGTCAGGCTGGGAAGTGTTAAACTGGAGCACAGCTGGGATGTTTCAGAAGCTGGTGAAACACTGGGGGGGGGTGTTAAATTTTCAGTTGCATATTGAGAACAGCTGGAACAACTCCAAGAGCCCAGGACAGATGTAAAATGGTTGGAAGGATTGATTTAACATCATCACCAGCAGCCTTGTATAAGCAATGCAGGCCGGGATGCTTGAAGAACAGCTGGTCAGAGTGGACTAGCTGAATTATTGCAACAAAATTAGGTAAAAAACACAGAGGAAATGATTGCAGCCCTTTACAGGGAAGCAAGAGGCTTTCCACACTGGAACAGCTGGAGGGCTTGGAGAGACTGTTCTCTCCTGATAGTAATCAGTAAATTAGTCAAATTCAGCCAGTGAAGATGTCTTGTTATGAACATATGGAAGTTTGGGTTTAACTGTCTGCTTAGCATGAGTGTGTTCCAAAGGCATGGGTAATTCCTCTGGTTCGGTGCAGAGGAGATCCAAGTGGCAGAGTCCCAGGGTGGCACGGAGCCGGCCACAGCTGGGAGCTGCCCAAAGCCTGAGGCAACCCTGGGACCCAGGAGGGACACAAATGCGGCAGATGCTTTCCATCACCACCTGCATTACTTTTCCCCAGATGAGATACCCCAGACTCTTCCCTCGCAATGCTTCCTCTTTTCACTCCAGTTGCTCATTCCCACAGGTGACGCTAGTCCCAGCTGGCTGACACCACTTGCCCAAGCCACTGGCCTGACAAGATGGTTCTCTGCAGATAGAGCATTAAATAAATAAATAAATAAATAAAGGTGGCTATCTCTGGGTTTTTATCTTTTGCGAGATTCAAGAGGGGAAAAAAAATACTTTCAGACTGTGCTGCACTCCTGGAAATGCCAAAATGATCAAGCCAGAGGTTCTCCTCACCCTGTAACCTAGCCCTAAATGGTGTTCCCGTGCAAGGCAACAGCCTTCTGGATTAAAGTCATAGCAAAAAGCGAGTATCAGAGAAAAATCTTCCTACTCCCCAAATAATTAGAGGATATTGTACTCCTTGAATCACAAGGGTTAGCATTTACACCACAATCAGTCTTAATCTTTGTGGCCATTTTCTGAAAACCACCGTGCCCTTGTCCTAAGACGCCTCTTGGGCAGGACCAGATTTTCCAGACGCGGCTGCCTGGTGCCTCTGCGAGCGCCGAGGCTGCAGAAGCAGCAGTGTGCTCTGGAGCGGCCCCTGATGGCCTGGTAGGATGTTGCTCCGAGCCTCAAACAACCTTAAAGATGCTTGTCTGCTAGCAAATGAATATTGGCCCTTATGAAAACCACTTGAAATTTCTTCTCCTTCAGCAAATGAACGTTTGCTTGGCAATACTGAAACATTTCATCTTGTATGACCTCATTCTCTGCGTTCTTCAAGTTGTGAGCTGTCCCTCACCATTCAGCATGAGTCCTAATATAGACTTTCTCCCCCCCATTACCAGTATGCTGGGAATGAATCATAAGTCATATTTGTGATTGTGAACCCACATGCCAACCTACATCTGGAGAGATGACTCTTTTCACTAGCCTTAAATCTGCAGCTCTCTTTGTTAGGATGAAGTTTAACAGGTTGTTTTCCCTATCTCTGAACAAAGAAGCTTTCTAAAGCCCGCAGCGTTCAGAAGTGCCTTCTTGTTCCATTTCTCCAGTGTAGGCAGCTTCCATGAACTTTGCTTATCATTGTGTTATATTAACAAGCAGACCAAGAGTGACTTAGCAATAACAGCTTTATGAGTTTCTTGCAACAGGATTGGAATTAACTCAGACAATCATCTAAAAATAGAACTTCTGTAAGGACAACAAAGAAAACTAAAATGTAGCAACCACAGGTTGAATCTTTTTGCCCATCTGACCAAAACCATACATGATGAGAATTTCGGGAAATGTGCTTGGTCTGCATTGGACTTATGTCTTACAGTTCTAAGATTTTAGCTGAAGGAAGACCCCGCTTTCAGCCCAACACTGACTGAAGCATTTTCACAGTTTGCACTACACACGGGAAAGAGCAGCTTGAAGACTCTCTCCCACCCCACGAGGTATTCAGCAAAGTCCCATACGAAGCTGAACAACACCTGGAGGAGGTGGCAAGCATCACAGGCACGAGGTACATTTAAGTTAATGTCCATGTTTTAGTTAACTGAACTATAATCATCTAGAGCTGAAAGCAGAAGTCATCTCGGGGACAGCGCCTATGAGCAAAAATGGCTGTGGTATCCTCAGCATACTACACAGAGAGAAACACGCAGTAACTAACAGACCACTAATTTTAAGCCTCACTAAAACCACTGGTTGGTTTGCAGATGGGAGCGTTGATGGCAGCGCGGGAAGCATCAGCGCTGCTGTGACTCAGGGTGTGCTGGTCCCCCTGTTGCTCGAGCGGTTATAAACTTGCCGCTGCCTCCCACTGCTTATTTAGTTTATTACAGTCAGTTCTCCCTGACGGACATAGAAAGGGAAAAGATTTGCATAGAGAGATTTGTCTTGTGCTCTTGCACTGGGTAACCTTAGACCTCTTCCAGCATCCTCTGCTAAATCAGTTTGTATAAACGTATACATAAAAATTCAAACCCGACGCAACACTACTGCAAAAACAAGCAAAAGAGGAACCCAGAAGCATGAATCCTGGGGCCGTGCTGCCCTGGGTTTCACCCACGTGCGTCAGCACCTGCCATGGCCCAGGCAGGGATTTCTGGAGAAAAACACATTTATGAGAACAGCAAAGTGCCCCTCGAGAACTGGGGAGGAGCTCCGAGGCGGCTCCGCACCTCTGGGGGGCCTGGAGGGTGGTGGACACCGCAGCGCTCATGAGAGGGTGACAAAAGAGAAAATGTGCTCAGGAAAACAAAAAAAAATCATTTACCCAGTGCTGCAGAGCTGTAGACCATCCTTGCCCTCCTGCCCCCGCATTCACAGTGAATGACAAAGCGCAAACCCAGCTTTTAGCAAGGAAGCACAGCTACGAGTCACTGCTAAATCCCTTTATATGTTTCACTGGACACATACATCAGCTGCTTTGGTTGAGAGGGCTACGGATGTGCAGACATTATGCAAATGTCTTGGCATTTTTTTTACTCATTCCAAAGTTATTTTGTGCGCACGTATTGTATTCTTGATATTCTTTTTGCCTTTTGAGTATTCCCCTAGAATGCTTCTAAACAATGAATTTCGTACCTGCCCTCCCCAAAGATGATGTGCTTTTATACCTGAAAACATGTAAGTGGGATTTTTGACTTAGCGCCTTTGTTCTTGTTGTTAAGCGGATCAAGCTACAGCACTTCGGAGAAAAAGAGAAGAGAAACAATGCTGTTTTGTCTGCTAACATGATTGATGGACAAGTTTCAATTATTGTATCTTCAACTGACTGGGAAGCACTTAAAAAGAGACAGACTCGTGAAAGATGTGTTACTTCCCAGCTCAGTGCCATTTCCACAGAAAAAGTATACAAGGTTGCTCTCTGGTGGTGGCTGCCTGCCTCTGTGCGCAGGGTTCTGCTCCCAGCAGCTGTGCTGCCGGTTTATTTTATGGGCTAAGTAGTAGTGTGAAACCTGAGTATTAAAATAGCAAATATAGATATATTTAATTATTAATCATCTTGATTTAATTTGCTTCCAGGGCTTCCCACCTGCGGCAGCCCTGGCAGGGAGCTGTGCCGCACCTCTGCTCTGAGCACGCCCGGGACACACAGATGTGCCCCCCAAAAAACTTTCTTCTGGGTCATTCATCTCCTATCATTCTCAGCCCTTTAAAAAGCACTAACAGACTTTTTATTAAATCACAGTTCGATAAATAGTGTCAGTTCAAAGACTTCTGGCTTGATGGATTTCAGACCGGTGGCTAGCTCAGGGGTTGGACACATTGCTTCCATCACTGCAAGTATGAATGCAGTTTTCTTTTTGTAAAGACTGCACTGAAGTTTCTGGCACACTAATGCTATGAAAGGATTTTTCATGAAACTGTTGTGAACCCCAGAGTGACACCTGGAACCAACAAGGGCACTGTGCACACCTGCAGCACGCAGCCATGGCAGCAAGGCACACCCTTCCATTAGCCAAGCATGGGAATTGTTTTTGACTGACTCCCCTGCTTACGGCTCTGAAACAAGCCAAATTTCTGCCTGGAAATGCAGGTCAATGATGGAAATCAAAGTGATATTTAGAAGGACTGGAAGATTTTCTGCAGCTGAGGTTTGCTCTTAGAGCAGGCCAGTGGATGCGCAAAAACACCAGCACCAAGCAGGCTTTGGATACTGTTTCAGTACTGCTCTCACCAGCACCTTTTCTGCTGCTTTTCCTGGAAATCCCCGATGTCAGCCTGCTTCCAACACACAGTGGCACAGTGAGGAGCCTGTCTGCAGGGGTCCCCAGGGACATGTTCCCCCAGGGGTGTGTCAGAGCCACTTGGGGAGAGCCTGCCCTGGGGAACGTGCCCAGGAGATAGCCCCTGCCCAGCAAAGACTGGCATTTGCTGCCCACCCCTTCCCTCACCCATCCTTATGAACCTCTGGCTCCTTTACACCAAGATAGATACCTGTCATCTCCAAAAGCAGCCCCACTTAGTTAAGGTGCTTGTGTTTGCTGGGACCAGGGGACCTCCTCCCCCTCCTGGCCCTTTCGCGGGGGTGGCAGTGCCAACCCCTGGGAAGGAGACCTGCAGGCAAGAGCACCTCAGAGCCCATGCCCACCACAAGCCTCCAATTCCAGCTTAGATTTGAAACACAGCTGTGCAAGAAAGAAATGCTGCAGGGTATGGGTTTGGAACAGCCCAGAAATATTGCGAGAAGTGCCTCCCTAATGCAAGTGCCCAGGAGCTGGGGTTGAAGAAGGTCCCACAGAACCATAGGAGCTCCAGGCTGAAGCAGAGGCTGACACACCTGTCCTTCCCATGCAGGCGAGCCTCCCACAGGCATGCATTAGAGAGAGAAGCATCTTAATCATCCACCCTGCTGCAAATACATTTGCAGAGCTTTAATTGATTAACAGGCAGTCCTTGCCAGCAAATGAGCGGTTGGCTCCAGGGAGCTCTTGCTTGCTTGTTTTTAAACAGTGCAAAGTGGAAAAACGGAAGGAATAAGCAGCGAAAGCTCCAGGGACTGACGCAGCAGGGGGGCTGGGGGGAGGCAGGCAGCGCTGCTCGGCACGCTGACCTTATCGCTGCAGGGAAATGGGGGTCAAGTGGTAACAAAGCACAGCACCGTGGGGAACAGGGAGGAGTCAAACAAGTGAAAACCCCAAACTGCATCTCTGCTTCAAGGCATGGGAGCCAATGTTCTCAGGGATGTGTGAAACTTTGAAGTAGCTAAGGAATTATTAAAATTGCCTAAAACTCAATAAAGCGTTCATCCCTGGTGACACAGTGGAAATCAGTGCTACTCCATGTCAGCCACCCCCCAGCTTGTCATCTCTCTTCTTCCAGCCTTGCTCAGCCTAGAAGAGCTGGCCTGATTTTAAAAAAAAACTTGTAGAGCCAAGAAAAGCACAGGTGACGGTGAAAACGGCTATGGCAGCGTGACCAGAGCACTGATGGCCCTGCCACCATCAACGGACAGAAGGGTCCATTGCTGAATCCTGGCTCTGCAGCAGGCTCTCCACCATCAGGAGAAAAGCTGCTCAGGGAAAAGGAGGACTGCCAGTCCCCTCCTAAAGCTGCTCCAGTGTAGAAAGATACACAAGGTCCCAGGCAGAAGAGAACCATTTGCAGCATGCTGTGACCACTGGGCTGCGGCTGCCCCTCTCCCTGTGCCGAGCTCCCCTGGCTCTGCTGCTGCTTCAGCTGCAGGGAGGTTTTGCACCCCCAGCTGCTGGGGGGATGCCCACAGGCCTTGCTACATCCAGAAAATCCCTATAATTAAATTCACACAATTAAAAATCAGCACAAAATCTGAGATCATTCATAGTGGCACACGCAGGTGCCTCGGTGCAGGCAGCCTGGATGCCACTCACTGCATGGGGCAGGTTCTGTGTGCCGTGGTCATGCTGGGACAGCCACCCAGCATCACTGGCACCTCCCATGCAGCCTCCAGCTTTCCTTGCCTGCACCCAGCACAGCCCGACGTAGAGCACCAAAAAAATCCCCCTCCTGGAAACCTCTCCAGCACAAAACCAGCACTGGCTGAGGCTGCTTCTAGAAAGCAGGTCTAATCCAAGATGGGTAGAAGACTTTTGGGAGAGAAAAAGGGTGGGTAGATGCAATCACTGACTGCTTTTGGAAGTCAGAGGGTGCAGGAAAACCACTCTTGCTATATTTTCTTGCAATCTTGAAATCCAGTTTATAACAGAAGATGAGAGAAGTCACCCATCTGGGTACAAAATCCGCACCATCAGGCTCAGAAGCTCCTTTACTCCATGCAGCCCAAAAGGGAGACGCAATATGCTGCAGCACTGGGAATCTGGGGCAGGATCCAATAGTAGGAAGATTCACATCAGATTCCTAAACGTTGTGAACCTCAGCCAAATCAAATTACTCTGATTGCTGAATATATCATTTTCCACCTTAAGTGGAACAGCCTGCCTTCCCTTAACACGCTCCAGCTTCATACTGGCGCAGCACTGAGCACGCTAATAGAGATGTCTCTCCCAGGGCTGTCACGGCCGCCCACCTGCTGTTTGATGACTTTACACACGTGTGACAGGTAGTAATGTCACTGACAGCCTCTCTCTGGCACCCCGTTTTTATTCATACCGGCGCCCTGCCTGTCTGTGCTGTTCCAGGAGAAGAGCTTTGCTCGCCGGTGAGCCTCGTGTTCCTTCTGCGCTCACTCTGTTGCTTATCTTCGCTAAGAAATGGGACTTAATTTTTCTGTTGCTCCATCCTGCCAGTCTATACATCAGCTGAGAAGGCTAAGAACCAGATCATGACAGGGCAGGATCATGACAAGCTGGCAGCAGGAGAAATATATCCAGTGTGAAATCCCTCGCAAAAGCACTGTGCGGTCTCCTGACAGAGGATGTGTCAGATATTGAACTAACAACGCTACACTCGGCCTGAGCCAAAAGGCCAACGACAAGCAACCCCAGGAGGAAAACAACTTCCCGAACCTTTGCCTTCCCACTTGCTCGCTAAGCTGATTTCGCCTCGGATTCTTGTTAAGCAGTAATGCCGCGAGAGCGGGCTGCGTCCCCGCTGTGCTGCTGGCCTCCCTCCCCGCTGCGCTCCTGGCCCCCCCGGCTTCTTGCTTACAGCAATGCCAAGGAGGTGGCGACAAAAGCATTTCTGAGACGGAAAACTAGCTCCTGCGAGGCTAGGAGTGCGAGAATGAATGTTATTCCCTCCCCTCAGGTACTGCCGTATTAAAATCATGATGAGACTTCAAAGAGTGCTTTTTATGCCCAAAATGCTCTGCAGGGAGGAGATCGCAGCCCCCATGCTGGGACAGGGCTCTGGGGCCGGTAACAGCCCTGCACGGGCTGCCTCACCTCACTGCGGTGCTGGAGATTCCCCCCTAAGGCTCGTATTCAATGTCCAGACTTTTTGGGACGCTATCAAAATGAGTGTCTTCTATTGCTGTGTCAAAAGAAAGACTAGAGATAGAGGTGACTGGACTGTAGAGAGGTTTAAGTGATCACTGAGAAGGGTTTAGCAGAAGTGGAGAAACAGTACAAAGAAAGCAGGCAGCAGTCCAGCAGCAAGAGAAGCTATTGCACTGAACTAGGAATAACTAGCTGTGCAAGTACAAGATGCAAAATGAGCACTTAGGCAGCAGCCCTGCAGAAGAGGACCTGGGAACTACAGCATGGGACAGACATGCCCTGGTTTTGCAAAATATAAAGCCAATATCCCAACAGGATCCATTGCTGGGGTGACACCAGTAAGGACCCTGCTGTGCCCAGGGTGGGAAGGGGTGAGGGGAGCAGAGGTGGAGGGGAGCACCAGGGGAGAACGGGGCTTGCCTCATGGGGACGTGCAGGGCCACATGAGGATTATCCAGGTAGAGAGAGAAAAGGTCTTGCGGAAGAACCTGTGAAAGTCCCCAGGTCCATAAAAGATTGCTTCAGAAATGCATGGTGTTCGTGGTGTTTGGGCGAGCTCTGCCTTCCCCTGCTCCAGGCTGCTAACGCCAGCAGAACTCAGAGCAGCAGTAAAGCCAAGCCCCGGGCCCCACTTCAGCAAGATCATTAAGTGAGTGTTTAGACATACAGGCAATCCTGTTAGCTATTGCTCCAGTGTTTCGGGAAATGAAGTCACGGTTTTGCTTCCCACCAGTTTCCCCCATAGCCATGAGAGCTGGAGGATTGGATCAAGCAGACGCCAGGTTCCTCTCCCACTGGCAGCCCCGGGACCCCACTGAGGGAGTTTTTAAGGTGAAGTTGGGCTCCTACTGCTCACAGACAGAGCCTGGAGTTAATGAAATACTACCAAGTGCCATTTGTGTTTTAGAAAGCATGATGATGTTAATTAGTGTTCAAATTAAGCTGTAAGATAGAAGTGGGCATATAATGGACCACTAATAAATGCCTTGAGTGTGTTGAGAGACGTGGGTCTGGGAGAAGAGTGATTTTAATCACCAGGAGTATTACTGATGGCCCATAGACTCCCTTATTGCTGTTCCGACACACTGGAATGCTGCACTTTCCCATTAAAGCACCCATTAGCCTTCAGCCCGCTAAAAATTTATCAGTGAAGCCATGTTCTGCTCGTTTCTGCTCTATGCATGATCTAATGAACATGGTTTCAGGGGCTTGAGCCAAGCTCCAAGCACCAGCCCTGGCTCAGAAAGCCTGGCCCAGGCAGACCTGGGTGGTTTAGGGAGGCGGCAGGGCCCCCCCGACACCCATCACACCACTGCTGGCACCAGCACCGCAACAAAAGTTCCCCACATCTTTGTGCAGAGCCGATAAAAAGTGCCCAGTGTGATCAATCGCGCAGCAGCATTGGTTAAAACCACGGTATTTTTCATTTCCATGTGGATAAATTACTTCTCCAAAAAGCCATTTGTGCTTAATGCCATCTATCTGTAGTACGGTGCTAATCAGCTGCAAAGACGTTTTTGTGCAGAGATTGATCGACTCCACGTAAATAGGTGGAACCTTTAATTAAAACACAAGCGCAGATGCTGTGCCCCGGCCTGCTGACAACATGGCATAGACCACTTAAGGGGCTGATTCTACTTTAATCTACCCTGGCATAAATCAGGAGAAAGACCCAGCTCAGCAAAGCACTTAGCACATGTTTAAGTCCATCAGACTCAGTGAAGTGTTCAAGCATGAGTCGAAGGCACAGGCAGCGCGACTGCTCCCAGGCTGACGGCTCTTGGCTCTCGCTGCCTAAGTCAGAGACTAACTGCAAATCGGCATCCGTGGCATTTCATTCATCTGCCTGCAAAGACGGGGCTCAGCACCCGCTCCAAACAAGGGGCATTTCTGATGGCAGCAGGAAGCCTTGGGAAAACCTCGAGAAAACCTTTGGAGGAAAACTGACACAGTTCATAACACATAGCTGTTGGGTGACATTTAACCCAATACAGAGAACTGGAAAAAAAAAAAAAAAAAGCCTTGAGGAGGCTAATCACCAAGAGGAAATTAGCTGGCTGGCTAAATAGCAGAGCTGGTTCCCACACTGCGGGGTTCGCAGGGCCTGCACCCAGCTTGGCCACTTTTGGGGCCCCCGTGCCCTGCCCGCTCCATCCTGCAGGCACTCGGCTGGTGTTGGGAATACAGAGGGTTTTGCTCTGTAGCCTCTGGCTTCCAGCACTGCTCCAGGGGTCCTTTCCCTCTGCTGAGAAGGGCAAGCAAACGCGATCGAAGCCCTCCCCGCGGCACACTGGCAAACGGGAGCTCTGTCATCACAGCCACTGCTTCTCGTAGGGCAGAGAGGACACAGGCAGCTGGGAGCACGAGAGCAGGGGGGTGGCTTCGTGCCTGTGAGGAACCGAGTCCTGCAGAGGAAGCCTTAGTGTTTGCACCCCATACACTGGGAGCTTGCACTGGTGGGGTGAGACGGAACAAAAGATTAAAGCTGGCTGAAAAACACTCATTTTTCTTTCTTCAGGTTAGCAAAATAAGTGATTGTAAACATTAAACTTGGGATAATGATGCCAGGCTTAGAGGAGAGAACTCCAGGACACGCCAACATGCCAACAGCAAGAGGATTTTATTATTCACTTCTGCTTCTGCCACTAGACTAAACTAAGCCTGGCATTCACAAAGTTAATAGACAGCAGAAAACCCACCTGAAAACGTGGCTTCCTTGACCCCCCCAGGCTCTGCAGCAGGTTGTGCCAAACCCACTGCTGGCCAGCACACCCTGTGCTCTCCGAGGAGGGGGCAATGCCCCCGGCAGCGCAACAGCTCCCCGCGAGGTTCAGAGGCAGCAAACGAAGATGACGCAGCCCAGCAAGGCATGACAAGGCATGACAAGGCCACGACAAGGCCACGGGCAATGGGGAGAGGACCGCGTGTGAAGCACGAGATGAGAAACAGCCAAGGGACAGCTTCTGTTGGGCTGACCCCAGCTGCTGCTGCGACAAGAACTAAAATGGCTTTTGACAACTGAAATCAGACGAGCTACAGAATTTCTTTCCAAAATGACTAGTATTGCTTCGTGGCTATTTTACTTGAAAATTATTAATTTTGCTTCTGTATTATTTCATGACACAAACAATCATAGCAGTACAATATGTCAGGTCAGGTCACCAGATAATAATATGTCAGAACATTTTAACTCCATGTCATGTTAGGCCGATTCCTTTCGATTATTGTATTTTTAAAATCCATTAGCAGTGGCTGCAGCTCAATACCAATTAAATATACTGTCTTGTTTTCTGGAGTGAATAGCTTTACTGTGCTTCATAGTGCAGCAGTTTGACACTTTGAACAAAATAAGCATTAATTCTAACAATTAATGGAGCGAACCTGGAAAGACGATACCAGGCGGACAAAAGCACGTTATTCTGGCCTAACCTGATGGCAGCAGTCTCAGTGAAGGCACCGTCGGAGTGTGCTGGTGCTGTGCTTGTTGCAGGAACCCCAAGGACACCAGCAACAAGCGGAGCAGCACAGCATGCTGCAAACCCTGCCTGCAAACTCCAAAGTTTCCTGTGAAGCCACTGTTTCTTGACAATTTAAGATACTGGCTGCTGCCTGGAAGTGGCCAAAGGAAAATACTCCCTTCTGCAAAACCAGCTGTGAAGGCTTCCTGCTCGCAGGAGGGATAAGAAGGACGAAGGTTGATCACATTTGAAAACACAAGCTCTTCTGTTGCCAGCTTTCACAAGACATCAGATTTTTTTTGCAGGGTCTCTCCATCTCTATGAGCTACCAATAACTTATTGAACAGGGAACTTTACTCATAAACATATTTAGCATTTTTCTCAATGATCCCGTAACAGCCCGTAACTGACACATGCAGTGCCGCTCTGCTCTGGATGCCTACCAGGCTGTTTCAGTAACTTTTTACAGGAACTGCATTTTCTAATTGCAGTTTTCCACCAAACCTATTGCCACCAGCCCTCAGGAGCAGGTTCTGTGCCTTTGCTGCATTAACCAGCACATCGCTGCACCAGTACTTGCGCAGAGCAGATATGCCAGAGCCAGGTCCTCACTGTCACTTCTGGAAAGCCTTGGTCTGCCACAGCCTCTGCTGAGCAATAAGCAAGCTGAGGACCTGACCTTGGCTGAGAGCAATGCAGGCACAGCAAAATAACCCTGCCATACATCCAGGCTGACTGCCTTTAGCCTCGTCGCCTTCGCCTTTTATGAATGAGGAGCGATTTGCTGGGTACAGCCTGGAAATTGAAGTACAAGTGACACGGTGCTCAGCGAGGGCTGTGGGCTCCCTTTTGGGTGGCAATGCACAGATACGGGAAAGCCACCTCATGGGAGCAGCCTTTTTCCTAACGAGGTCTGACAAGCACAATTTACCCACCGGCAGGAAATTATGGCAGACAGATTTACCCTGTGCAAAGAGAAAGCCTCACATGCAGATCAAACCCAGCGTCACAGCCTGTCCTGGGGCTTTGTGCGGCTGTCCCCAGCCTGCTGATGCCTCGGGGCATGAGTGGGGGCTGCGAGGGGAGAATGGAAGATAATGCTCCCACATCACATCCCTTGGTTTCAATCTTATCTATTTAAAGACGCTGTAAAAGAGCTGGAGATCCAAGTGAAGCATCCCAGAAGGGGATACCACTCCCCGGGCAGGTAGGTAGCTGGGCTGCAGGGGTGATACTGCACAGAAGCATTTGGTGAGCTTACTCCTCGCACCCTTAATAGACACTATCTTCTTTAGGAAAGCAGACCACCTGAACATTAAAGTTTAAGGCTCTCCTTCAAAGGCCCAGAGTAGTAACAATTACCAAGCATAACTTAAATACAGACTGCAGCCCAAAGGTGGCTTTTGTGGGTTTGTTTGTGTCAAAACAAATCTTGTCTAAGACCAGCCAAACTGACTTTGGCCTGGGACACTTTTACGGGGTCACTTGAAGGCTGTGTGCAATTTTGCAAATCACCAGTCTCTGTCATGGACTAGTGACTCACAGCTTTTTTGTTATTAAAAGCAGAACAGTTCCATCTATGTGTTATTAAAAACATCGTGCAGATGTTGGTGTGCGTACGCCGAGCGCGAGCCCCCGGCTTTCTGCAGTCGCTCATTGACTTGATGCCATGCCGATAGCAGTAGGCGTGATTCACGGGGTAAAGGGCCAGATTTTTCCCACGGAAACGTGTGGATAATTCCCCTTTCTGCTCGTGAGTTTGGCAGTAATCTGATCTGCTCTTCAGATCCAGTGCAGCAGAGCGGGTCTGGGTGAAGATTTGCTTTGACGCGTTACATCCGTGATTATGAGCTAAGCGTGCGGCCAGCCACAACAGCAGCGCAGCCTCACCGCAGCCACCCCACGCTCATCAGCCAAGTCCCTCGTATGCAACAAGTGGTCCCCAAGCACAGGAGCGAGCACCCTGGGGCTGCATGCGGCTGGGATCGTGCCCAGCTCCACATCCAAACCTTCTCGTGGCTGGTGTTGCGGTGCCAGGTTGGGCTGCAAGCGCAGCAAGGAGCAAAGAATAGAAACCCCCTTCGTCTGACAAAGCTTCAGACAACCAGATCTGAAATTTCTCACAGTCTCGTTAGAGATGGGTGAAACGTGGTGGCACTAAATGACACGTTCAGGGAGGGAGAAGAGCTGAAGCTGTTCTCAGATTTGCATTCAGTCCAAACTGCTGAAATGACCTCACTGAGCCGCTGAATAGTTGATTGTGGAAACAGACACACAGTCGGGACTTTTTAAATACTAAATTGCTTATTTTTAAGTTAAATTGCATTTTATGATGAAACTGAATTTAAAAAGCCTCTAATGGAAAGGCAAACTAAGAAGAAAATTAAGGAAAAATTTTGTTTTGGGTCAAATGACACATTTGATCTGATACAAAACTATTTTTTTTTTTGTTCTTTTTTTGTTCTTTTTTGTTCTCAGTGAAAAAAAAAGTCCATTACAATTTCATCAAGCTAATTCTATTTCTCCACATTTACCAAGGACCCCCCAAATGGCAGCGCTGTGCCCAGAGGGGACATGGGACATCTCCATGGTCCATCGACAGCCTGCAGGCTCTGGGTTCCCTTCCCTTAGCCACGCTGGGCCGTTCAGCTCGCGGTGCGGAGGCGAGAAGGAGCGATGCTTTGCGGTTTGGGAGGCATCTTCCCCTCTTGTCTTACACTCATTCACCACTACCATTAGCAGGCTGGGTTCCTCGGCTTGTCACGCTGATGTTGTGAGGACACAAGGCTGTGGCTCCCTTGTTTAATTACAGCTGAAGTGCTGTACCCATGTACTCCGAAGCCTTTAACCCCGGATGTTTCCATCTGAATGATGATCTGTAACTCAGCACAGAGCCAACCAGTGCCAGCTAGGCTTGTGCACACATGCGGAGTCAGCGAGCAAGGCTGCAGGTGACCTCTGTGAAAACCCATTGCTCTGAGGGACCTGAGCTTGTGGGGTCTGCCTGCGAGTTGGGGTGAGAGAAGGTCTGGGGGGGGAGAAAGGTCCTCCTGACTACCAGGTGATTACCCCAGAGGTGGGGAGGTAAATAGAAAGGAGTAGCAATCAAGGGAAACATAGGATTCAAAAAAAAATTCCGTTATTTCCCCTTAAATTCAAGGGTGGCAGCAGCTGGAGGAGCTGTGCTGCTCTCTGCAGGAAGATGCTCCTGCCCTGCATCTTGGCTCACTTCCACATCCAGCTTCCCCTGCACTCCCACATGCCAACATTATTATTTTTCGCTCCCAGCTCTGAGATGTTCAGGTCCACCCAAGAGGGGGCTGCACTTCATTTGCCAGCAAATTGTGTATGAAGCCCGTGTAAACAAATACACTTTGGTGAGCCTTTGGAGGGAAGGGCATGAAATACGACGACGTGCATCCTTCCCGAGCCTGCCCGCCATCAGACGGGCACTCAGCTGGGAGGTTCAGGAGAGGCCAGGAGCGGCCAGCAGCAGCCTCTCCCCCAACCACGTGCAGCGGCATTTCTGCTCAAGCTGCTCCTAAAACCCTCCAGCAGCAAAGATCTCCCAGCTGCCAGGCCTGACGCGGAGATGGCCACGGAGCCATCCCATCGCCCGAGCCAGTGTCACTGCTGCATGATGCAGGGCCGGGGGAACATCGCCTGCAATGCAGCGAGGACACAGAGGCCACTTGCCCCGCAGCGTTATCTCGCACTGCCCTCTCCTCCCTGCAGACCTACTATCAGGGAAATGAGCCTCTTGAAGCTTTGGGAGTGGTTTCCATGGAAATAAAGAAGAGTTTTCCAGCCCAACTCCACCAAAACATTGATTGGCTCCCAGCTTTTCACAGGCCACTTATTAATTAATAACAGCAACAACAACAGTGAAGCCAGAGGGATGCTGTGACAAGACTAGCTTGGGTTTGGACAGAGCCAACAGGAATCATCTGCTGGAGCCACCACTCATGCCCAGGAGGAGCCCAGGATTCTTCAGTGCCTGTCCCCCTTGCCATGCCCACTCCCTCCTTTCACCTCCTCATCACACTGGGATGCACAGAGGCCTGATCCAGCCTCCAGCCCACACCAGCTGTCCCTGCAAGAGCTGATTCATTCCTGAACAGCTTGTAGCCCAGCCAGGACCATACCAGCTATTTAAATTACATCTCCTCAGCAAGGCAGGGATACGAAAGCTGTTGTTTATAAACAACTCATTTCTGAAAGTAGTGGGGAGCAACAGAACAGAGGAAAATACCCCAAACTAGGAAGATGATGGAAGTTATTTGTTGCCAAGAGGCACATGTATAAGCATCCTGGATGTACCCCTAACTCTTTGCACAGCATCAGCTCAAGCCCTTCACAAACTAACCCCATCGCCTCATCCTGCATCATGCTCCACACCTCCCTTAAGCAGCACAGAACAAGCATCACAGTAAAATACCAACGAAACACCTTCAGCTTGGCAGAGGACAGACAGCATCAGGACTATGCAACTACTGATAAACAGCTTTGACATGCTCAGCTGCAGAAAGTCTGCATGGCACCCGTGCAGGTTTAAACGTAGATGCAGTGTGAGGGATACAGGTATGATAGAGACCACAAGTTGCATGGAAAAATAATTTCATTTTTAAGTAGTCTGTCTTTGTCTAACTAAATTTAAGTGCTGTGGGTCAGAAACATGGACCTAGATCCTCTCCAGCGTACTCAGGACCCTAAATAACCTGAGGTCTAGGCTTTTGTCCATCATACCTGTATGGAAGCAGATTGAATCTGAATGCTTTTACTGCTGCTGCTGGATCATTTGGGATGTTGGGGAAAGCCTTTCCGGATGCAGTAGATGTCAAAGGTGGAGATCTGGTCCTTATTGCCCACATCTCGTCTGCTGCTCTCCTGCAAGCCTGGGGGGGAAGGGGCAGCAGAAACAGCCCTGGCTGCAGGGATGAGTAAATCACAGCCCCGTACAGAGGGCACAATGAGGCTGCAGTGATTTGTTTGATGGGAACCACTCTCATGTACATTGGTCACCTGGAACTAGCAAATTAAAATTCCTGAATAAAAGATAATGATGCAGGCTTTCTTTGAAAAGATCATATTGGGAAAAAGTGCAATAAAGAGAGCATTTTTTTGCATTAGTGTGTCCTGCACAGGTGGGAAGAGCAGCTCAGCTGCAGGACATAGCTCCATACTGACGATCCTTGGGGTGACTCTTTGCTACATCCAGGTTACGCACCCTCTTCATTGTTCACTTTGGGGGATGCTGGAGTAATTTGGGCAGCCAGCCTATCATTAACATGCATATCTAGGAGTGATGTGTCTCATCAAAACTGTCTAGGACATATTTTAGCACATCAGAGCTTAGAATTGAAGATGCTTACACAGAAATACACAGATGGGTATCGGTGCAAGATGGAAACACTTCAAAATATGTGTGGTACTTGCAGCAAACTTCATCTCACTGATTCTTTCCTCCTTGGAAAAGCTTGCAGAAGTCCCTGGGGGGACTCCAGCTTGTACTGTCCTTGTGGGAGGGGAAAGGATGCAATTAATGCCTATCTCCTGTAAGGAAGGGCTGTTCAGTTTTTACAAAACTTTGTCCCAGAAACACAAGCACAACCTGCCACAGGTGGAATTGCAGCATGCTCTGGAGTTCCTGTTTTATTTTCTGGCTCTCACAGTGAGCCAGCCTGATTACCCTCATTTAAAACACGATTGTCCCCAGAACCACTGCGCGTAAATCCCTCGCTGAAGGGGGATGCAAACCAAAGCAGGCGGGAGAGCATCCTCTTGCCCACAGCAGCCGTTACACTGATAGCAACCGAGCCGTACCCGCAAAAGCTGGGGGGAGCGAGTGAGTGGCTGAGCTGTAAATAGAGGGAAATGAATTCTTCGGGGAACCAGTCCAAGAGCCGCAAGCTCCCAGGGGCTGGAATGCAGCCCGGGAGGGTGGCAGGTTCTGCGCTCGTTCCAAGCACGCACATGCTCTTATGGCCCCGAGTAGGTTTAATTTGCTGCAACTGTTTCAACAAACCCAAAGCCCTGGTAATGCTGTTACACGCTGAAATTGCTCAGTGTGAAACAACACTGAGCAGAAAACACTGGGCATGGAGGAGCCCCTTAGTTTCTTCAGCACCCAGTCTGGCCTCAGCACCTGGAGTTTATAAGGAGAAGCAAAGAAAGCCTCCAAAAAACACCAAACCACGCCAGAGAGCTTACAAAATATGTTTTGCCAAAGCAGTCTTTCATTTAGTACTGAGGGGTGAGAGGAGATGCAAAAACTCCTGAAGTCCTGGTGTATGCCTGAAGCACTGAGCTCAGCACAGAGCTGACACTGAACGCGTTGTTCATTCAAAGTTTGCATGAGAAGACAAGGCACTTTTTGTCACAGGTGTCCCGTTTGACAGCAGGTTCCAAGTACCCTGCCCGAGGTTCCTTCGCGCCAGCTCTCCACCACCCTAACCCCACACAGGTTTTTGCAGGTGGGACCCCAAGAGGCCGCTCCTCCTGCAGCGCCGTGGCTGCTTTGCCCCCTGACGTGCCCCAGCCACGCTCCTGCTGAGGTGTCCCACCAGGGTCCTGCTGGAGCCGTGAAGTTGCCCAATTTGTTCTATGCTTTCTGCCTTGCTCCGACTAGAGAAGATGCCCCGTGGAGTTTCACAATATATGAGGGATCCTAACACTGGCGGTGTGATGTGGAGGGCTTTGCTAAGCCGCGAGGATGACACATCCCCGGCTGGAGCAGTGCTAGCTCCAAACACAAGGGTAGGAGATTCCTGCAGGGACCAAAACTCGCTGGAGGGAAACCAACACAAATCTGGAGGCCCAGCTTCCTGACAGCGACCAGAGCAATTTACTTCCCCACATCAGCAGTGGCCCCCGAGCAAACTCCTGATGCCACATCACAGAACGACCTAGGCTCAGCTGCAGCCCAGCCGAGTTTCAGCTCTAGCTGCGATAACATGACAGTGGTTTGGCTGGATAGGCTGCGATTCCCCTGTCCGCATGGGCATGGGCTTAATTTCCAACATCCAAGGGGATGGCCGTGCACTCCAGCTCCCGAGGAGGTGCCAGCCCAGGGCTCCGCGCTGTGCCCAGCCCAAGGCTGCACTGCTCGCCCGCTCGCTCCCTGTCTCCTGGAGACCCCGGTGAGCACAGAGCTGCCGTTTCAGCCCGTGAATCCATGCTGGCTCCTTATGCCAGGCCTCCTGCAGAGGCACGGGGAGATGTGGTGGGACCCTGTGATGCAGCGCAGGGATGCTGTGGCTGCTCACCCCTCCTCACTCCTGGCCCTGGCATCAGTATCCAGGGCTAATGGGTGGGAAAAACAGGGGGAAAAAAAAGGATTTCTTACACCAGCCTTGCTGCCAAGGCTAAAAGGGTTCATTGCACTGGGACTTCTTGAAGGGGGAGGGGGACAGCCCCTGCAGCATCCCCACCACCCATCCTCTCCCCACGTCACATCCTCACTGGCGCTGATTCAGCCACACACAGGCCACATGGTGAATCACACAGGGAAGTGCTGCGAGCTAAAAATAAACCCCTGGCTTTTTTGGTCCTGGTGGGCTATTTTTAAGCTGCTTGCTTCACCCACCCAGGACTCCACACCAGAGAAGTGAGCATGGTAAGGACAACTGATAGCAGCAGGGCGCAGGGAGGGCTGCTCACCACCGCCGAGAAGCTCTGGCTCCAGCTGCCGTAGCTCCAACCTGCAGGGTCAGCTGCCTGAATTCGGTGCAACCGTCGGTGCACACCGGCTTGTCACAGCTGGTGCAGGATAAACCTGCAGCACCGGGAGAGCTGGGTGACCAGCCCTTTGAAACCCCAGCAGCATGCCTGTGTGCTCAGCAGTAAACACCTATTCTGTCGGTTTCGGCACTTTGCCTCTCTTTCAGCTGGCAAAGCTGCTATCTCAATAGGGAGCAGCTTCAGCCAAGAAAAATAAGCATTACCTTACATTCCCAGGCTTGTTTATCATTATCATGATGCTCTGTTCTAACTGGGAGGCTGCATTATGCATCATGCTGCCTACTTGCAAATAATAAGCTACATGTGTAAATAGGCTCCACTATTTTGAGTTGAATAGCTAACAAATGAGCAAACAAAAACTCCACAGCCCACCACGCTCCTGTTTAACTGACGCAATGGATGCCTTTATGCATCCCGAAGGTGACACATCCATCACACTCAGAGCCTGAGCAGCTTCTGTATCACTGTCAAAACTCAAACATGCGTGGGCTGGCTGCAGCCGGCACGCGGGGGGCTGTGGGTCAGGCTGACACAGCCCGCTCGTCTGCTGGGCTCAGACCTAAAATTGATGTGGTGCTCACTCCTGCTACATCATCATTATTGCAGTCACCGTGCAGGCTGGAGATGGATTCAGCCATGCGAGGTGCATGTCCGTGCACTGGACAGGATGGGTAGGGCACCGCGAGGGTGTTTAATCTGAGCAGGGATCCCGTGGGCACCCAGTTCTGGATTAGACCATTGCAGCATTCACATAAAGAATTCATATGAATTTGTGAGCGCTCTCATGCTGCACTGCTCTCCTTCTCTATTGAACCCCCTGCAAAAGGTGTTTCCCTCATCACAGCTCTGCCTTCTTTTGTATTCTTTAATTTTCTGCCATAGTCTGTATTATTATCTATTGTAAGAAGAGTTATTTAAGAACCTTTGGACTATAATAGGCTTGGCATTACAGGAAAATAAAGCAGCTCTCCAGGAAACTTGTGCTGATTTCAGCCTTCCCATTTACGCTGTGATGCATCACACTGTGCTCTAATGTCTCACTAATCTGCAGCTCAATCTGCTGTTAAACGGGCTGGTGATGCAGAAGCCGCTCACTAAGGTTGCTTGATATTCATCTGCTGATTGAATCATTTGCTTCTTGCGATTTGCAAATGCGCCAAAGAGCCAGAAGCCCTTTTTCTTCCCAAAAAGTGAATTGGATCAGAGCCCCGCACCGGCAGGTGGCACCCAGGTGAGCCCCAGCCATGCAGAGGGGCTGCCAGCATGGCCAGGGCTGCACAGGGACAGACCCCAGGGACCACTTTCTGCAGGAACCAAACACGCCGGCCCCTTGCAGAGGCTTCGAGCAGCCCACGCAGAGATGCCATCGCACCGCTCCAGCGAGGCAGAGCCCCGTCCCTCAGCACCACCACAGTGGTTTTGCTCCCATCAGACATTCCCTAGGGTGGATTTACCCCTCCGTGTTTCCAGCTTTGTCATTTGTGAGAGCTAATTATTGCCAGCAGTCCCTTTCAACACATCCACCCAGCTATTCACAGGTACAGCTCCTTCTTCCTAGCCTGTAAATCGAGGCTGCTTCAGCAGCACTTGGATTTTGCTATTTTTCAATACTTCAGCATGCAACACACCATTTGCTATCTTCCTCAATAATTAAGCAGTTAGTGCCATTGTCAAAGAAGCACTTAACTACACTTGTATGAGGTTTCCAACCAACTGCAGTCCCAAGCAAGGAAGTGTTAGGCACCGGGGCTGCAGGGATGCATCTTTGTGATTACCAGGCTGTAAATAACGCCTCAGAATATATGGTTTGTTGTGGTGATAACACACATTTTGTAGGTTACATAAATTGGAGCAATCCTGCTGACAGAGGAAAAATAGTGGTGTGTAATGGTTTCCTCCGGTTGCTAGGAAATAGAGTTAGTGCTCGGATCCTTGCATGCCTCGGTGCACACTTGTGACAGATGATAGATGCGGCACATGTGTGGAGCCCAGCCTGTTAGCGAGCCCTGAACGAGGGGAACGCAGCCACGCAGTGACAGCAAGATCCATTTAACAAAAATATATGCATTTTTCATTAAGAGAATTACATTTGTTTGCCCAAGGCATTTAGGAAAATGTAAGCAAAGAACAAAGTTAGATGTAAAGAGACAGGTGGTCCATGCAGGCAAACCCAGGAGCACTACACAGATGCACACGATGGTCTGTGCTAGGATCTCAACACCTGTCCAAAGCCCTAATGCAAATGAGCTGTGATTTTTTTTTTTTTAAATGGTCTTTTACAGCACTGTAAAGCCCAAGTCCCCAGAGGCCAGTTCCACTCTCTGTCCTGGCACAGACAGCGGGGCCAACCCCTTCTGCTCCCCTCATCACCCTGGGGCTCATCTTCTGCTGCATTGGGAAGCTGGGGCTGGGTCCTGCTTCTGGGAATGTTCACTAAAGCAATTGCAACAGGTGACATAGGTCTCGTGTTCCAGGTTGCTGGAAATGGCACAGTACTCGGTCAAAGCACATGGGAAGTGGTCAGAGAGCAGCAAACAGGGAGCACTTCTGTGTCTATACAAACCAGGTAGACACGCACCCTCTTTCTCCCACCCACATGGACAGGCTGCCCATCCCAGAAGCCGTAAGCCAGCATTTCTGTTGGAATTAGCAGCCTCACACGATTACAACTTGTCATGTCAGACGAAACCAGGCGGGTGCTGTTGGCTCAGTTAATCCATCACCCTGCCTCCAGGCACGAGTGGCTCCACCAAACCATCCCTGGGTGCACTTCCAACCTGCTTTTAGCTATAGCAAAGCTGAATTATAACGACAATGTTAAATCATACAGCTTAAAACAAAGAATGCAATTGCCATGGCTGCAGCTCTCTCCTGCCCACAAGCGTGGGATTTCAGACACAGCCAAGGGAGCCGATCCTGTGCTGTTGCTCTTACTTCTGCTATAGCAGCCCCCCAGCAGGACCCTGGCAGCGTGTTCTGCAGACATGGTGCCAGCCCGTTGGAGCCTGACTTTCTTTTTGGAGTGACAAACTTCTCCTAAAAGTTGCTCTCAGAGTGAGCCAGTCCCTCTGTGCTGCTCCCGCAGAGCAAACAGGAGATCCTCAGCCTAATTCAGCAAAACAAGTTCAGAGTGGAAAAAAAAAAAAAAAACAGGGTTACTGGGGTCGTAGACTGATTGGTTCCTATAATCGACTGTCTGGCACAAATCAATGACCTTTCTCTTAAGACATTCCTAAAGACTTGCTGGAGTGCAGATGATGTTTCCTGAGTTCCTGTTGCTCTTTGGGGCAAAAGTCCTTTGTTTTAGACAAATCCCCCCATACAGATAAATGCTGCGCTCAGACTGGGGTATGGCTGCAGGCTTTGGGGCTAGCTCCCATGCCAGGAGAGAACAGCCGAAGGGGACAGAGGGTGGCAAGGGGCTTCTCCAGCCCCTGCCGTCCCGCAGAGCAGCAGCAGGGGCAAGCGGAGCCCAGCCTGACAGAACAGAACCAAATTAGGCGGCACACAACGCTTCCCTAAGCCTTTGAAAAGCCTGCTATTCCTCTATTTGCCCATAAATCTTCAAATTCTCCTGAAGAATGAAGGGCGCTTTGTCTATCCAGTGCCTCCACACTTAATAAGGTCATTAAGGTTTATTAGGGTGCACAGAGGAACGTTCCTGGTTTTGGCACAGTGGAGTTCAGAGCTTTTGTCTCCCTTAATCCAAGCCCTCTTGGTCTTCTTTAACATCCCTCCAAATGCCTCCTGCACCCCTCGGGTCCTTTCTCTCCCTGCCATGTCCAGAGCTCAGCTGTTCCCATCTTACGGGATACAATCCTGATTTATATACACCTCGGTAAAGTACAATTTAGGATTTTTTCTCTGCAGTAAACTGAGCGTTTTTGAAGAACAGTTTCAAGAGAAAAACTGCTTTTCCCCAACACTACCTCCAGAAGACTGCACTGTACCAAAATCCAGTATTTTCCCCCCACTGGCCACATGGGACAGCCCCAGGGCCTCTCCCAGCTGCAGCCCCGGGTGCCATGGGACAGCCAGCCGTCCCTGTGCAAACTGTTACTCTCCCAAAACCTCGATGTTTCATCTCTTCATCATGAATCCATCACTTGGGTTCAACACCAGCATAAGGCTCATGAAACTGTCTTTGAGGTAACGTTTCTGTGATTCCATCCTCTGATGTTTCTGAGGTGTGTGCCACGCTTTGTCCTCCATGGCCAAAAGACCAAAGCAGTCCACAGACCCAGATCTGTACCTCAGGGTCTCTCAGCTGATACAGAGACTGATTTATGGTTTTTAAGCAGGAATCATTCTGTTTCCACCAAAAGCACAATACGTCTGAGTAACGACACACCAATCCAGCAGCCCTAAACTGCTGAGCAAAGCCAGGTCACCTCCTTTGCCAAAGAGAAGAGGAGAGGGCCCGGCTCCATCCCTGCATCGGGACAGGAGGACAATGCAGCTCTGCATTTCTGGCCCGCGCTCATCTCCAATCACAACCATATGGGAAGGGGAGCGTGCTTCAATAGCTGGGGGCTTGAAGCAAGCGATCACTTTCAATTGAAGTGAGACGCATCGTTTCCCCAGGATGCACCATTAAAGAAGAAAACCCTTGCCAATGTTATGCTTTATAATGCAATAATTTTCATAACAGCCCAACATGGTTCATCAGCATGCGATCTGGCATGTGATCAGCTTTCCTTTAAACCATCCGAACGGGCTGCAAGAGGTGAGGGAGAAAACAGATACAGGATCTGTTTTGGTTTTCAACAAATTCTTTCACCCTGCCTTGGCATGTTTCCATCCACATGGACTCACACCTGTGGCGTGCTGCTCTGAAACTTGGCCACAGCCCCTGCTTTGGGTCAAAATTGTGCAGTGTCAGCTCATCTCAGCACTGCCTGCAGTGCTGCGGGATGGGGGTACCGCTGGGGCAAGACAGGGAACCCCAGCCTGACAGCATTTGGTTCATTATCAGCAAGAAGCTTGTCCCCAGACACAGCCATACTAGAAACCACTTACAGCAGTGCCAGGTAAATAACTGCCCAGCATCACCGGAAAACTCAGGTTAGCAGCCTTAAGTAATTTCATCATATAAGGGGAAAAGAACCACTCCAAAGCCAGCCTCCTGGCACACAAACCCCAGTATGTGCACAGAAAATGGGCTATTGCGGTGCCTCTGACTGTAGCGCCAGCACTGCCCAGAGGTGCTGCTGCACCAGCACCTTCTCCAGGGGCAAAGCCCACGCAGGATGCCCCCACGCCCACCTACGGACCAAAGCTTGCTGACCCAGTGCAGAGCCCATGCTGCAAGTGAAATCAGTGGTCTGCTGCAGTCCTTACACATGCACACACTCCAACATTAGCACCAGATGATATTTTGGGAGGCAAAAGAGGGAAATCTGCCATAGGATTTCCTACAACGAGGCACAAGCTCCTGGGGGAAACATCAGCAGGAGCATGGCGAGGAGAGGTTGGAGCAAAGCCCCAGCCTCCGCCCCCCCTCCGTGCCTGTACACGGGCTGGAGCGTTTTAGGCAGCGCAGTTTGGCTCGCAGTCCCACAAAGGCTTGAGCAACTGGGAGACAACGTTCCCCGAGGGAACGAGCAGCTTTAGCTTTTGTAGCACAGCAAGAATGCAAACACAGTATCTTGAGGGAATAAGGAAAATAAGTTATGTCATTTCATCACTGTTCTTGGAACGAAGACAAAAAAGCAAAAGAAAACAAAACAGAGCACCCCCTGGGATCCATAAAGAGCAAACTAAAAATATGATAAATAGGCTGGATCATTATTTTCTGAAGATGACATATTGCAGCCCATGTTATATATCTAGATTCCTATTGTCACTAAGGATAGAAACTTTGGCATGAAGTAAAGGAGAAAAATGAAATTTCTGCCGCGCCACAAACCAATAAATACTGGTAAGGAGCCATCTACTAAAAACACCAGCCAAAAATTCCAGTCCTGCAGGACAGGAGAAGGAGGAGAAGGGGAGGAGAGCACAGGAGCACCAGCTTTCCTTGCCAACAGGGGGGCAAAGGGTTAAGCAAAGGTGCATTTTTTGTGTTAACTTAAACCTTGAGAGAAGCTAAGAGAATTAAAAGATCAGAAAATCACTACAAAGTGTGTAAAAATACTCATAAATCCAAGGGAAGTAATACCAATAAACGCTCAGGGGATTGCTCAAAATGCTGTCTGTGTTTATAATCAAGCAGGTACCACACTGTAGCCCAGGACACCATGGTCTGCATTGGGATTTACCCACAGAAAAGACTCTCTGAGGAATCTGGGTATAAAGCAGAGGAGCAAAAAGACAAGTAATATTAAAAATAAATTCAGAGAAGCCAGAAACCAAGAATCTCATGCAGTTTTAAAGGCACAGCAACATAACAAGAGCAGAAACACTCAGGGACGGGAAAACCCTCTGTTTTTAGAGTTGTTGGCACCAGGCATGAAATCTTCAGTTTCAGATATACGGGAGGAACCTATATATTGACACATCATGACAAGATCCAACTACCCTACTGGCTTTCCCAAAAATAAGGATCACACAGCCAGCCTGCCTTCTGAGCTGGGGGATTTTTCCTCATTTTGTTCCTGACTCTGCTAAATCTTCTGATAGCAAAGCCTTTCTTGGTGTAACTGCTGTTCCTTTAACTCAAAATGGAGTGGGAAGGTTATGAGTTTGTAGTGGTTTTTGGTCCCTAAGCTGGGAGGATGTGTGGGTGCAGCTGGCCGGATCCTGCCCCAGAGCCAGTGGCAGCGCTTTCAGTGGCCAAGGGCTTTCCAGAGATGCTGCTGAACAGCTAGTAACGTAACCCCTTAAAACCTAGGTTTTTAATGTCACCGAATGGTAATACATACTGAGAGCTGGGAGTTTTGATTACATTGAGCAGAGAGTTAAAAGCACACAGGTCTTGTGCTGAGTGTGAAGGTTTGCACTGCATCACCAAAACGCCCATTCAGGTTGGTTTGTTGGTTTCTGTTCTCCTAGTTTAAAGAGCTCTGGGCAAGTGACCCCCTGCTGAAACCAAGCACGCCTCCAGGTGTGACACAAGCAGCTTGACTTGCAGCTACAAGGTGGCCGTGCACCGTGACCGACACATGTCCACAGGCTGTCCCCGACTTCAATAGATCCGCTCTGACAGTGCAGACGCGGGCAGGGTTCACAAAGTGCCAGTAAGCACCAGGCAGACAGCTGATCCGAGGCAGCTGGGGACACCCAGCCATGATAAGGGCTTCCATGTGCCCCAACCCCAGTGTTGGACACCCCTCGATTTTGGACTGAAGCACCCAAGGGTCCGAGGGAGCTGAGACGCACCCAGGGAGCAAGCTCAGCTGCATGTCCAAACGGGAGGGAATAAATCCATACAAGCAGCTTTTTCTCTCCATTTTGGAGTGTTTGAAAACCCACTTTGCTCTTTCAGAAACACTTATATACGTTTCATAAGCAATGCGTGTGAGTCGTTACACATAAAAGGCATTTCTCTGATTTTGACGAGCGCTGTGGGGGTAGGTCACGCAGGAGATGGGGACACACAGGGCACAGTCCCCTGGTGGGGCTCCGCGGGCACTCCTGCACTCGGGGTGCTCCTGTCCCCCAGAGCACGCAGCTCGGTGCCCGCGATCAGACCGCTCGTGTCCGTGGCAGGCTGAGCGCAGCCCGCGGCTCCGTCCGACACGCACCGCACACGGCAGTTTCACTCCTGCTCATTGAAGAAAATCTCCCCAGCAGAGCGAGTTACCAAATGCCTCACAACCGCACCTTTGTCTCAGGAAGGAACCGAGCGCTATAAAATACAGGATAACCCCTGCAGCGAAGGCTTCCAGCACAGTTTGGTGGAAAAGAGCGAGGGAAAAGAAAACAATGAAGAAAAGGAGATGATAAACTTCTCAAAGTAGCTCCTGCTGTCAGCCCGCTCCTCCTGTGCATTTGAGCCAGCCCTCCCTCGCTCACCTCTTAATTCTGGGCTTTAGGAAGGTTTGGGTACTACACCAGGCCTCTTAGCCGGCTCTGAAGAGTCAAATTTAATCCGGTAAGCCTGAAATAGAAAAAATCCAGCCCAACTTGGGTCTTTGCACTGAATTTAATACCTGGATAAATCCCTATGGAACACCAAGAAAAAAAGGCAAAGCATAATATGTATAAAGTTATCTAATATAAGCCTTTCCCCCTTATCCCTTCATTTCACAGCAAAAACAGACACTATTCACTCTGCTGAGCTTTTCAGATGAAGTAAATACTGCTACATCCACCCTTCATTGAAAAAACATGGACCTTCAATTTTCATGGGGCTTCATTTCCAACACCACAGCCCCATCCTGTCTTGGAAATAATTTCTTTTCTTAATTACACCTATAAAATAAAGACTTGCTCCTTACATAATTAAAAGGGTACAGTTGATACATATCTATTTCTGGTCGATGACATCACTGTGTTTATGTAGGAAAATTTCCAGAGGGTTCAAAAAAAATTATAGCCCCCCCCCTAAATTATTCCCAGACTTCTTCAGTCTGAATGTATTTATTTGCAATAATGATTGCGGCTTTATGCGAGCAGATGGGCAGTCCCTGAGAGGATGATTTGTTTCCCCTCTTTTCTTACTTCATGATGTATTTTATGATTTCAGCAGGTCAGTGGCTGCCATGTGTTTCTTTCTAATCTGCGAGCGCTTTTCGTTTGCCTCATTCTTGGCAGCCGTCGTATTTACCAAAGAGATCAGACACGGACAGATGATGGCAGAGATCCAGGCTCCTTGAGAGTTCAGCGCTTGGATGTTGGCAGCAAGTAAAGATATATGGATTGCTGTTGTTGGTTCAAACTTACAGGGGCTTTTTCCCTCATTATATTTCAGTTTATATATGCACATATATGTATATAGAGATGTGTGTGCGTGTGTGCACACGTTTTTAAATCTCTTTGTAATACCCTCAACCAGATAGAATACAGATGAGCTGTTACACAAAGAACAATAGATGTCAACTAGATTACTCCCCTCTTCTTTTCCCCTTTTTTTCTTTTTTCCTTCTCTTTTTTTTTTTATAGGCCTGGTTTGTTATAAATCCTCCATGCCCATTAACCTCTGAACCACACTGATGATATCTCTTCCGAGCTAAATTGCCTGTATTTCCAGACATTTGTTTGTTCACTTAGAGGTCTATTGGCAGTGGGAGGGGGAGAACAGCCCATTGCTGAATAGGGCTCATGGATTATAAATGAAAATTCTTTCTCTCCTTGTAAGATGATGCTCTGAGACCTCTGGTAAATGGACAGCTCTAGTTTATATGCTCACAGGTGGAGGCCAACAGTAGAAAGTTAATCACAGCAATACCAAAAATATCCCGGCAGCACAGCAGGAGTACTGGATCCTTCCCCATAGCCGCATTCTACCCAGCAGAGCCTCTGTGCCAATACCCGAGGTCACTGCTGCCACCGCAGCCGGGCGCCACCGCTGACACGCAGCGTGCGGCAGGGGCACCCCTGCCCCGCTCTCCCCACGCCTGCACTGGGTCATCTTGCACCAGATCCCTTGATCGCACCCTTGCCTTCTCCTTTTACCTGGAAGAACAACGTCTTGGCGGCTGGAGGTTTGTTTGTTTGTGTGCTAAGAGCAAACTAAAATGCACAACAGGATCACAGAATGCAGAAGCGTCCTTAGAAGAAAATTCGATTTCCTTCCCTGCAGCACAGTACGTCTCTGCTGAACCACAGGCTTGGTTCAAGCTGCAGGCTTGGGCCTTCTGGGGCACTTTGCACAGAGGCAGGTCACCAGGCTACCGAAGATAAAACCCCTGTAGCTGCCAGTAGCTCCCAAACAGCCTCCAGCGGGACCCACCATGCTGTCTCAATAAACATGGCCTTAGCACTTCCAGGAGGCATTTCAGCTCATGGGAAACATGCTGAACAGCATTTCCAGCATCTTGACTTTAAAATAAAACCTTGGAAGCAGTAAGCGTGCTGGCATTTCCAATGCAGACCTCCTGCCTTCGTTACTGTTATATATATTTAAACTTACAATTCCAAAATACCATTTTCCTTCCACACATCGTTACACCAATTTAAGCACGGCTCCCATCTGATCTGTTTTGGAGCAGATTTCTCAGTCTTCCCCGCTCACCCTGGGTCCCCAGAAAACTGTTTGTGGTGGGACCAGGATCGGTCTCCCCCCCC
>VXAA01000779.1:151511-217349 GCA_013399115.1 Anseranas semipalmata
CCCGCAGCGCTCCAGCTGCATCCTGCTCCCAGCCTCCCGAACAGGTCCAAGGAACCCTTCCAGGTGGGTTACCGGTGAGTGCCTTGGGAACCCGGCTGTTGGGGTTGGTCACATGCTGCTCCAACTCCCCTCGGAGCTTCCAGCTGAGATGTCCATGCCCAGCACACCGCTGCAGGGTGTCCTGCTCACAGCTCAAAGCTCCCCCCAGCTGGAGGCTGCGGACCAGTGCTGTGATGGAGAGTGTGGGCTGCACGCGCCCCGTCGACACGGTACAAGTGCGTACCCGCTTCTCTGCGCGGCTCCAGCCATAGCACACACAGCTGATTACCAGCCAGTAGTTAAACAATTTCAGTGGGATTTTTTGCATAGCAGAGGGCAGGAGGCTGTAACAACCCATGGTTGTTCAGATCATTCATGTTTTTCCTGCTCTCGGTAACAACTCCCGATTTCCATGGCAACACTTGCATGCTTCAGTACGCGTTACTTTTTGCTTGTGCAGAGCACTGTTCCCACAGAGCAGGACAGCCAAGCTCCCCAAGCAGCCAACAGAAAGCCCCCAGCACAAGCCCTTCACCGTCCCCATCCCGCTGCCCCAGCCGCGCACCCGCACGTTTCCCCCGCCTCGCCCAGAGCACAGCACAAGGACATGCACTACTGTCTGTTCCCCAGCCAAGAGCTCATTTTAAACTTGACTGTGGTTTCTATTTTAATCCCACACACACATTTTTGGAAACACTTACTAAACCATTAACACATTTATATGAAAGGAAAGATGGTGATTAGCATCCACCCCCCCCAACATTTCTTTTTTGTGTCAATTTGCTGGCTTGCGAGCTGCAGCAGAACGTGGTTACAGCCATGCATACAGTTCTAGCGGGTGTGAATTCCTTCACAGCATCAACTTGATTTACCTCTGCCTCGCTTTGCTGCTCCTCCGTTTCTACACACACAATTTCACCACCACTCCTGTGCTTGTATAAAGATGAACATCACGAGCTTTACCCAAAGCGTGCTGAAGCCGACATGAGAACTTCATCTGGTTTCAGCTTTTTTTTTTTTTTTTTTTTTTTTTTTTTTTTAAATAACAGGCCTTTGTTAAAGGCTCATTAGGACAGACAGCTGATTTGCTTGCTCTGGCCCTTATGCATCTTTTTTCTACACCTATTGGGATGTTTTCATAACTGCGAATCCTTTCCAATGTAAAGAAGCAGCAATTAGTGCATTTATTTATTTTACTGTAATTCACACCACAGCACTAGCAGTCTCCCTGCTGGCCAAAGTGCAGAATAAATAAACAAAGTCCACTTGAGATGTCTTGAATTTCTCCCATATGATGGGACAGAAAATCAAGGCTGCTGTGGGTCTCTCGAATCTCTGACCACCTGAGATTCTATGTGCAGAGATGTAGCCAACGGGGCTGGAAATTGGTGCAAAGGATAGGGTTGGAGAGCGACGGTGACCAAGCGTAACAGCTCAGAGCCAGGGAGGTAACGCAGTGACAGAGCCACAGAAGAGCCTGCTCCCTGGGTAAAAAGTGTTCCTGACTACATGCCTAATTACGTCTTTTCTTTCCTGCATTCAAATATCATTTGGCACTTCCCAGTGGAGGGGCTGCATCTGTCTGGGAGATGTCACCTGGGGTCCCAGGCATGCTGTGTCAGAGCATGGTGTAATAAGAATCTCTTATTCTGACATGATAGAACATATCAGTAGGGGTTTTGTTGGTTTTTTTTGTTTGTTTTTGTTTTTTTTTTTGAGTGGGGAGGGTAAAGATGACTGAACATATTCCAGATCCACGCTGGTTTGTCCAAGAGAGACAAATTTATCACTTGTGAATTTAGAAGAATGAAGTTACGCTTACAGATGGGTTTTGACCTCTTTTTGATTTTGTGGGCATTTACCATTTGTGCAGCAGAGGCAAAGGCCGCTGAATTTGGGATTTCCCAGCATGAAGGAAAGGCTTCCTTCACGCAGGGAGGCAGGATCCAGGGTCACCCTCCACCACCAGACAGCCAATGGCATGGTGCTGGGAGCCGGGCTGAGAGCAGGGATCGGTGGGACAGCTCATGCTAAAGTACAAGCTGGTTCAACAGCAGTGAATTAAACCAGGTGCATCCAGCCAGAGCCTGCTCTCTAGCTCCTCGGTGTTGCATACAGCTTGTCATGGATGGACAGAGCCCCTCCAGGATGAAAGCCACGGGTGCACAAAAGCTTTGTCTGCAGGTGATTTCCAGGAGAGATGCAACACACTCAAATGCATCACAGATGTTTGTGCAAGACAAAGCCCTAACTCTGACATGGGGGCTCCACCAGAATGGTCTCTTATGATCCTAGAACAACGTTTTTGTGTTCAATTTCCCCTCTGAATTTGACATATATTGACAAGATACTGGGAAGAGGGAGTTTATATACAAAGCCTTGCTTTCTTCAGGAAAGAATCTAAACTAAATCAGTGCTGAGACAGCAACTCCGTTGGCACAGAGAACCGAGCAGTGCCCGGGGAGAGGGCATACTGATTTCCTGAGGGGTCTACACGGGGCAGTACTGAAAACCAATATATTGATTAAAAACCCAGGGCCTTGCCCTTCACTTACAACAACTACGAGAACAAAACAGCTAACTTATTCTGTAAAAAGCATCTCTCAACATTTCTTGTTTGTTCCCAGCCCTGGAGGACGTGCATCTTTTGAAAACTATTGCCATATTATCGTATCGGGTGCTGTGTCATTTCCCACCTTCCTTGAAGGCTGTTCCTCGACACCAGGTGAGATCTCATGCGTGCCAGCAGTCCTCAGAGCTGCACTGGCAAGGAAGGACCATGTCAGAAGCTGAACTTCAAGGGAGAGGCGTAAAGCTGAGGACCACACAAGCATCGACTGCTTCTTCAGGCTGGGGGCTGGGAGTCAGGCCAGCCAATGCGCTGCGGATTAACTCTTTCGATGAGGCAGCAAGGCAGCCAGCGAACGTTACTGGCAGCACTGCTGATGAAACCTTGTCGCTTTTCTTCTAGACAGCAAAGAGTGCTTCAGGCTTACATTGACATTCAGACAAAAACCCGGGGAGATGGGCTTGTATGGCCTCTATACACAAGCAAGGCTCCAGAGCATGGGAAGAAATCTCACTTGGTGGAGAACAAAGGCAGAGGCTGAGCTTTGGACGTGGAAGTCCTCAGCATGTTACCACCAGCTACAGGTGGTCACCACATGAGCGAGCAAAAATGTGCCTGTGAGTGGAGCGATGACAGGTCTATAGTCATGAGCAATTTTCTCCAAGATGCACTTAGGCATCTGCTCTAGATTAACATTGTTTTAGTTAAAATGAGCATTTTGGAGGCATTTAATCAGGTAAGTGGCTGCACCCAAGCATAAGGAAGAGTCATTGATAAGCAGACATGGGGAACTCGACAAGAGAGGTAACGTCAGTCCCATCACAGAGATGAACACCAGAGCATGTCGTGGACTATGCCAGGGGACAGGAGCAGCAGCAGTGGCTCAGGTAGTATGGGATACGATCACATCAACAAAATGCCAAGCACTGGGGACTTGTGAGAGCTCTGAATAACAGAGGATGACAACTGCTGGCCTACTTCAGCTAGGAACTGAAGCCCAGGCTTTACAGCTCAGAGGCACACAGCTCCCATTTTATGGCAGGAGACAAGCGCAGGTGACTTGTTCTCTGTAGTTAAAAGACTTTTGTCACTCAGCCTGGCTGGGAAGGGGTCATGAGCCAGCGCACCCAGGACTTGCTTACCTCAATGTTCTGCAATATCCAAGCTTATTTTTAAAGCCCTATGAAAAAGCCCAAAGCCTAAATTAGTAACTACACCATTCTGATCTACATAATACTCAAATACAGCCGATAACTGTGCAGATAAAAACTAGACACAGGTACAGGAGAGGACAGCCTCAAAGGCTGACTGGCAAGATATACACAAACACCTAATAAATATGACAAAAACCCCATTAGACCGAGAAGAGCCAACCTGACCTTGAGGCGGAGGAAGCAGGAGGAGGCCACTCACGTGGCTGAGGCAGCGGGGATGTAAGAGCAGACAAGGTGCTTCCCAGAGCAAGTCCTGAGGAGCGGCTGAGGCGGGGGCACAGCGCGTCCCAAAAGACCAGCCCTGCTACTTCGCAAGTGCCCGGAGCCAGAAGCCATTACAGGACTCTGTGGCCTCTCTAAAGCCACCAGAGCACAGGCAAGAGGTGAAGTAGCACTTGCTGGCACAGCACCGCTGATAGTGCTGAGGATGTACCAGACCCAGGTGCAACAGGTCCTGCAGCCATAACTGCACCCTTCAAAACTCAGATTTACAAGCACACAGAGAGACAGCAAATGGCAAGCAGCTCTCGCGTAGTTCCCTGTCAGTCTCTTTGTTTCTTCAGCCTGAACCACAGGACCTGGACTACAGTCCCAGCCTGCTCTTTTTCAGAGGCCAGAGCACAGGGGTTTCACATACTGGTTCTAGTTCAGGTTTTCCTCTCATTTCTTTTAAAGTCTTAATTCCTTCAGTGCCTGAATTCCAGGATTTTAATACCTTTAGCTCGATTTCCCCTTTTCCTGCTCAGCATCTAATACTTCAGCCCATAAATCTCTGCAAGCACACAGCACAAAAACAGATAAGGAAAGCTGTATAGCCATAAAACATACTGGAAAGGACCAACATAAAACCCACCCAATGCAAAGATTATAACCAACAGAAGAAGAGGAAGAGAAAGTCAGATTAAGTGTTGTCAAAGTTCAAGCAAGCCTCAGAAGAGGTGTTGTACAATATCTTAATTAAGCTACAGTAGGTCATAATCAGCAATGAATCATTCTGCTGATAGAAAAGCTCATGAAGGGTAAATAAATACTGGCCGAGCTGAGTATGGGATGTTTTTGCAAATATAGGTCTTTCAGTTGATGCAGGTTCTCCTGCTTCCTCACTGCCCACACATCCATACTGCTACCAGGGATAAATGTTCAGAGGGGGCCTGATGGACCCATCTCCTTTTAAGCAGGACGTAAATGCCCATCCCCATCCCATCAACCATTCTCCAGTACAGTGTGCATGTGAAACTTCACATGGCACCGCCTTCCACATCTGTGCAATGATGGCCACAATTAACGTTAATAACTATTTCACTCCATGGATTTAGTCCTTTTCCTTTGGGTAATTATGATCTTTCTTCCTCTCCCCAACACTCATTTTAAATCCTCGGGGGTAATGTGCAGCCAGCTGATTCTACATTTATCTCAGTTCTATTTGTTTGACACATTTCAGGCAAGCACTGCTGAAAAACACTACAAAGCCAAAAACTCCTCCTCATTAATAACATTCACATCACCTACTTCTTTGCTTCTTTAACATGCTGCTTTTATTTGGTCTAATTGCAACTCTCAGCATGATTAATCACAACATTTTTGCGGGAAGCTGGGGAATTTGATATCCCTGTCCTCATATGGATCTGATCACATTCATGCTGAGAGTCCAGGCACGCTTCCTGCGATCTTAATGTAAAAGCTTAGTGTCAAATGATCCTCCTTGCCTAGTACACACTAATTACCAGTATTACTATATTCACCTAGGTCCCGAACACGGACTGAAGATGGAAGCCAGATAATCTGGTTCAGCTTTGGGACAAAGCTGTTATGAAGGTCCATCTTCCTGTATGTAGGCTCTCCTTTTCTCAATTTCACATCTGGACTGAAACCATTTACCAGATAAAAAGTTAGTAGCAACCTTAGAAGTTTAAAGAATTAAAGTTATACCCAGAGAGACTCTTAATCCAAGGGGCAAAGTCTCTTTGGAGGGAGAACCGCAGAAATTACAGCAGACGCTATGAAAAGCAAACTCTGAATTAATCTGCACTGTTAGATTTTTCAAATGTGGAAAGATAAGCATCACCAAAAGAAGCCTCCTTTAAAATAAGATTGATTCTTGCAATAGTTGCAGTTTTAAATATATGTATACACACACACACATATTCGTTTTATAGTACTGATACTGAAAAATTTTAAACCAGCAGTCTTGGAGTATCATCTTTCTCACAGAAGGTAGCGACAAAGCTCCCTTGGATTTTAATGAAACATGAAGAGCATCAGTGTATATTTCTGAAGCGTCATCTGGAGGTCACACATCAATATTTGAAGACGACACAGCCTTGCCTCCCACTGCACTGGTAGGAGCGGCACGACTGCCGTTAGCTTCTCCAGCTGCACCTTCCCCAGTTGGTAGGCGATGCTGTTTCCTACCCACTCCTCCCCTTCCAAACCTCCCCTTCCCCACCCCCAGAACAGCTGCAGAGAGCACCCAGTTTGCCCCCAGGGACTGGACCTTCCTCCCCCACTTACTCCCACCAAGGAAGACAGTCGGACATTGAAACCACATGGACACGACCACATGACCACCACTGAGCATCCCTTACACACTCCTCTCCCAGGCTGCATATTTGCTGCATCATTGGACTTACAAAGCCCTTTATTTAAATGGGAAAGGCCTACTGATTATCACCTACTCAGAAAATACCCTTTGAAATAAGGGAATTAATGGCAGGCTCCTACTCAGTAGACCTGGAGTTTCATCTTTTTCCTGATATCTCCTGCAAGTGCTGTTCACCATTTGGTGCTTCACCAGATGTTACCACTTCTATGCTGAAAGCATGAGAAAGCAGAGAGCTAAACCCATGGCGTGGGAAGGGCCCTTTGGCCGGATGCAGAAGATCAGGCTGTCAGCACCCAGTCTCATCAAGCCCATAATGCGGACCCCTGCCTCTCCTCGCCAGGGCCCTGGGGGAACCTTTGTGGCACAAAGGCACTGCAGCTGGGTGAGAAATCTGCATGGGACGCTCACCCTGTGCTGCAGACAGGCACGGAGCTGCCACCTTGCTCCTAAAACCCTCTGCTTAAAACCCCTGGTTGTTTGCTCAGAATTTCTCACACACACATCCGCAATTCTTCGTAGCCCTGAAAACAAGCTGCACATGAAGCAGTGTCTCCAGGTTTAAGGTGTTCACTGAGTGACAGCCCCCCAAATAAAATGAAAACACAGGCTCTGAGAAGCCCCGTGGAGCACTAGATCCCCCTGCCAAAACTAACACCTCGCTCAGGCAGTCTCCACGCCAATGCCTTTTCCAGGTGCCCAGCTCCCAGAGCCCCCACTACCAACACTCGAGCACAATTTGACTATAAGTCCTTAAAAAGCAGTGCTGTTCAGAAATCACATCATTTCGTTCGTGTGCTTGGGTTCTTTCAGGGAAACAGGCTTTTCTCATCTCTGTATATATATGAAAAAACCCTGTGTCACAAACAATATTCTAAATTAACATTAAATTGCATTACATAGGTATGTGTTCTCATGCTCTTGACAGTTACACAGAGAAAGGCATGATATGTAGAAAGCACTTGCATCACTTCTACAACATAAGTTCAAAATAACTACAAATAAGTAGTTACTAGAAATCAATGACTATCTAGCTACAAGGAATAAAAGGATTTGTAGCTTCACCTCTATTGTCTGTAATTCATTATCTAACCATACCGTTTCTTCAAGTTCCCCATTTAGATTTGCCAGGTATGATGGATGGCACAAGCTTTGCATCTCCTGATGACACAGGATGTTCAGAAGGGGTTAATGGAAGTTTTTGCAGGTCTGGCATCTGCACAAGCCCAGCTCAGCCTCGCTCCTGCTGCTTATGGCACGAAGCATGCTTGGAGTGAAGGAGGTAACTCAGCTATACTGGCACTTTTGTTTCCTGCTGTATGCTATGCCTGCTCAGAAAAATCTATCAAAGTACATGCTTGAGTGGCCAGTTTCAACTATTAATGTTGCTTAATATGGATTTCTAAGGAGTATCTTTGGTTCAGACACAGATAACTTGAGAGCACAGCACGAGCGCTGCACACAGACAGCTTTGAAGCCCAGCACAGTAAAGCAGCAGAGCCCCAGCCAGCACCTGCCTGTTGAGGCAGAGAGCTGTGCCAAGCAAGCCCTGTGTCAGACATCTCCCTGTGTCCCAAAGGGGCTCCCTCCAGCTGCGAAGGCCAGCAGAACACTGGCCGGGCAGCCTGCACACAGCAGCTCCTTGCTGCTGCAACACACCAGAGGCAGCCGCAGGAGCTACACCCCTTGCAGCACACCGATGGCAAATTCAATAACGGGAGAAGTCACTAGATGTGCACTGCATGCTGCTCTTCATACAGCTGAAACATCTAAAGAGGCTCCAGGAACCTTCCTTCCCTGGAAAAATACAGGGGCCAGTGTAGATATGGATTACTGAGAGGATATCCTCATGAGTGATGGCATAGACCATACACCAAATTTAACATTCTTTCCTTCAGCTCAGCATAAAAAGAACCCAAACAAAACAACCCCCCCACACACACACATCCTTCCTCCCCACCAGCACCAGCCCACAGGGCTTCTGGCAGGTTTCAGATAGAAGCCCACGGGCAGCACCCGTGTTTCCCACCGCCGCAGCCACGCCTCATCCAGGCTGAGGAGCATCAGACATGGCCACCCGCTAGCGGAAAGGATGCTGAGCAAAGGGCAAACTGCGAAGGGAGCAGACCCTCCCAGCACACCCTGAGAGGAAATGGGCTGTTACTGTCTGTCCTGACATACTGCAAGGATTCTGGTTTTCTTCTTTTTTTTGGGGGGGGTGAACTACAGTCACACAGGTTGTGTTTGTTACAGGAAGAAAGATGAGAAGAAATGCCCAACATAACAGGGATGCTCAAACCAAACCTTTGTGATTTTTCTGCACACATCACAGACTTACCAAGCAGCAAAATGCAGTTTACGCCAGCTGGGAGGTTGTCCCAGCATTTCTGTCCCAGCCTTGTGGGAGACTGCGGTGTTCGCATCCATCCCGGCACGCTGCAGGCAGTGACCCACCTGGGCGCTCTCCTCTCCCCTCCTCTCCAGTTCAAAGGAAGTTGTCTTCTCCACCAAAGAACTTCTCTACATCAAACAGGTATTTCTGCGCAAGCTTTCAGTGTTATCTGTAGCCTGTTCCCTAAGAAAATAAGAAAAAAAAACATCAGTAAGCTATGATCTGTTTGTTCTTTGTTCCCCCTAAAATATTAACAAGACATTGACATACTGTAGTGCTTGCTGCACAAAACCTGCTGCGACTGGGGATAACCGGGACATTACAAAGGGCTATGAATCAACTCAACTGCACAGGCTTCGAGCCCTTTTGCTGGGCAAAAGTGAAATATGCTCCCCTACAACCAAGTGACCAGTTCAGTATTTCTACCAGTTACCTCTGGAACATTTATTAGATTAGGAGAAGGTTTTATTTATGGACTCTGAAACTTTGCTGTTTCCCAGCAAAGAGGGTAGTGCCTGTTTAATGTTCCTTTTGTTCTTCTGGACATTTGCATTTATTTATTTTGATTCATTGCTGCACTGTTAACAGGCTCCAAGTACCTGCAGTTTTACATATACTCACAGCACACACATCTTAGACACTTAAAATAGTTTTCTTCTAATGGCCTCCCAAGAGCCAGAATATCTTCATTCCCATGTGAAACCCAAGCATTTTGGGATCAGAACTGCTTACATGCAACAGCTAACGCTAAGCTTTCAAAACCGCTCACGCAACCCTATGCAAGCATGCTTCATAGTTTGGCATGTTTATGGGAAAGTCAAAGCTTGTTACAATTGCTTTATTTAATATAAGGCTTCATAGATATGGCGAGTTTTTCCAGTGCCTTGCCCTGGGGCTTTATTTCCCCCCTGGAACAAGCCAAGCCCATTCAGAACTGGCCTTGCTAGAGGGAAAATTCATCTGTTTCTCCTCCCCTTGGCAGGACTAGAATGCTGCCAACATGTCTCCAAGTTATTTGAGTTTAGGACAGAAAGCAAAAAAGCTTTGCCTATACCCAAGCCCTCAAATCTGCATGCGAGTTTTAGATTAAACAATCTGTTTAACACTAATGCAAACCAAAGGGCAAGCTCTAGGCTGGGGATCTGAACCACACTGCGGGAGCAGGGCGAGCCGAGAGCCCCTGGGGTCTGCCAGAAACAAAGCCAGCGTGCAGCAAGTTTCCAGTGGAAACTGGGCGTGAAGAGCGGCTCCACCTCCAGCTGCCGGATTTCAGCTGTTGTTGGACTTGGGTGGACCTGTAACGCAACCCTGAGCAGGAGTCACCGGTCCTGCAAGGCTCTGTAGTACATACCCTTAACACCTGTTCAAAGGGAAACTGCGCTTGCCTACATCATTCACTCAGATTTTTGGGGAAACTTCTCAGGTGCCATCCTCGTGGGAAGGTATTGCACTTCTTGAAATGTGTATTTTAAATTTCATATGGATTTTTAATGCCCCTCTCAGTTAGAAAAGATCTGGAACCAAATGATACACAAATAAAGGCAACACAGATGTGACATGGTATGGTTTGCAGGTTTTGGTGGAATTTGGGTATGTCCTCTGGGGAGCCTTGAATTCATTAATGCAACCAGTGGGTTTGGAGCCGCTCTGTAAAACAGTTGGGAAATCAATATATCGGGTTGGCTTTGAGGGGTTTTCTCCCCAGCACAGCTTTCTGTAGGCAGAGCTCTAGGACAGTAGCCGCAAGGAACTGTCCCCATGCAATAGGGGCATTAGAGGACACAAGTGACACCAGCAGAGGCATATTAAACCTCAGCACTCGGTAGCCATCGTCCTGCTTCACAGGCAAAACATGTCTCCCTCTTTCCAGGCTTTCTGCGAGAGCTATTCCTATCTCAGCTGCCACACCAGGCACACAGCAGGGCACCCACCGCAAACAAAGTCATCCTTAGCTGTGATGATACCAGCCTTGCTTTTGTGGACTCCAAATTCTGCTTTTGAAGCCAGCAAGGGAAGAAAACATGAAGATACAATCCTGGCTGCTACTCTACCACCATCCCTTTCTCCCCAGCTTATCTCATTTTGCATATGTAAAGAACTATAGGCAAAACATCTCTGAAAGCAGGCAGACACCAGAGCAGGCTGCAGCCCCTCAAAATCAATGGCAGCACAGTTTTAGCCCAGTCAGCAGCACACTTTTATCCATGCAAAACCAAAAGCAGAGGGGGCTTGGGACCACTTTGAGCTTGCTGAGCCCCCAAAGACCAGGGGCTGTGGCTGAGGAGCTTTAGCTCTGCTGTGACTGACAAGGGCTTCAGGATGCGTGTACAGCCCAGGAAAGCGCAGCTGCTCCTTAAGCATCTCCTGAGCAGGCACATCACCACCATCTTTCTGGCAAAAACACACGCTAAAGAGTCACTGAAGAGGCATAAAACTCTTCACTTGGCAAAAGAGGAAAAAAAAATCCCCTAATACAAACACAAAGAATCTGCTTTTGAACCTGTTTAAAAGAGGGGTAGCTTTTACAACATAAATAACATGGCTTTAGACAGAGACCTGTGTAGGGAAGGATGAGACTGAGGTTGTCTGAGATGCAGGTGGTAAAGGAGAGTGCCTGGAAATGAGCTGTTCTCCATGCTCAACACTTCTCCAATCATTTTCATATTAGCATATCTCTAAGTGCATATAATTTTCACATCAAAGAGTAATTTTTTAGGTATTTAAAAAAAAAAAAAAACAACAAAAAACTGGGATTGAAGAAGAGAATAATTTCTTTGCTGAAATCTTTCAAGCAGCTCCTCTCTATGGCATGACAGAAAAATTACAGAGGAGACAGGCATTTAAAAACTCTTCCCTAGAATTCAGATTATTCTTGAAGCATGAGGTAAAAGAGATTCAGCCAAACTGCAACAGAAAATGATAAGAAAGCCCTGAGCACAGTCTGTGGTGCAGGCTCAGCCTGGCACGAGAGCATCAGTGGTGGCTGTGGCACAGGGCTGGTCCTTGCAAGCCCTGGCTCCAGCACATGGCAGTGCAGGGGAGCAACAACACCCCCTGCATCTTAACTTGGGAACACCCTCCACCCCTTGCTTGTGGACCAAAATAATCAGCAATTAGGGTGGGGAGGTGGAACCAGCAATGAGTCTGAGCCCTTCTCGTCTCCTTCCCACCAGCCCTTCCAATTCCCAACAATTGGAATTAGTCCCCACGCAATACCCAGTGTTTCTCTCCAGCCCCAGCTGGGTCTTGCAGGGGCTGCTTGCTCCCCCCACACTCCCAAAACATCTGGCGAGGCTGATCCTTGGTGCTCTGGTCTGGCTGTCTCAGAAACCGGGCTCAGGCAGCAGCTCTCCTTTAATGATGTTTTATTAAAAGACACTATTACAAATAGCCACTTAAGCAAGTGAACCTTTGGAGCCTTTAGTCCATGATGTCAGTGCTGTGGCTGGATGTTTCCCGGGAGTATTAAACCCAATGCTAATATCGGTCTGCACTATATGACAGCTATAAAACTCCTTAAGCATACCAGGCAGGAGGCCAGTGTGGCTTTTTGTTGCCTGTCAGGGCTTGGCTAAAGGTCTTGTGCACCAAGGCAGCAGCAAGCAGGGCCCTAGGCAGGGATCCAGCTATTGCTCACCTCCATTGCAAGGCTGGAAAATCCCCCCCCAGCCTCTGCACCCCTACCCAAGCTTCCCTTTCATGGTGACATCTCCCGTCTCTGAGCCCCGCACGAGCAGATCATCACCACCTCAACGTTACAACACACCAACTTCTCTCCATGTCCTATGACCATGTGCACAGGCCAGGGGAACACCCAACATCTCTAAGCCAAGCATGCTCAGACACATCCAGAAGCATCCTTTTTTCCAAGCCTGGCTTCTAGGTCTGCCCTCCCCAGCTCTCTGCACACACATCCCCAGGGCTGCATGCAGCCACCACTGCAAACCACCTCACTGCTTTGCAAATCACGCCCAAGATACATGAGGAATGCAAACAATGTTTGCCAACGGTTACCAATATTAAAACCAACAGTAAAACTGGTTCGACCCACCTGTCAGCTGGGAAATGAGATACAGAGGGCATAATCACGTGCATTAATCATGTTATAACCGACGGCTTTCCACCAATAGGTGGCACCAGCAATTTTTGGATAGGCTGCAACATGGTGCTTGTGGTCCCCTTCCACAAGGCACCCAGCCCAGCAGCGATACACGGGAAGATGGATGGACCATCCGTGGCAATGGCAGCATCCAACCCCTCTCTGTGTTTCAGTTAGGGAGAGGTTAAAAGCCCCACAAACCTATTTTTCTTCCCCAAACACACTTTTTTTTCAAGGAATACATCTTACATGAGTGAGTCTTTCAGGGAACAAAAGTCTGGATGCAAATAGATCAGAAAAATCTGTTTAAAATGGAGGTGCAGCCTGATCATCGATGGAAGGGAAACAGCAATTGTGCTATTTAGCACAGCAAAAGCTTCTCATAACCAAGTACTGTGGCCACACATGGGAAAATGTCTAAGTTATAGTCTAATGTAGTTTAAATACACATGGTATAAATGTATTACCTTGATTAGAGAGTCCAACAGAAGGAAACATCAAGACACACGTACCCAGGACACGTGCTCCATCTCTGTACACAGAATAAAGGAGAAGCCACCCCAGCCTGGCCAAACTGAGCTGGCAGCTCTATGGGCCTGATGCTGCACTGGGGAAAAAACAGCCCGAGAAGCAACCTCTGACCAGCAGCCCCACACAGACTACAGGTGCATGGTATCTAATGACTTCAGCTTACAACACCACACAGCTGAATCCAGCCTGTATAAATTATTAAAGAGTCTGCAGAACATTACACAGTTCATGTAGTTAATGATTATAGTTCAGCGTCTAGGTCAGATATAATTAGATGTTACATTAAAATAGCTTCACAGAGCCATTTATTCTGATTTAATTACTTAAAATGATAGTATAATGAGCAGTGCTTTCAAAGAAAAAAAAAGAAATCTTTTAATGAGCTCATTTTAAGTTAATATAAGGCAAATTAATCATTTAACAAAATGCAGTAAAAAAGACTAGTTCATATTTTAAGATATGTTGTTCCTATGTCAAAGAGGTTGTTTTGATGGCATGCTGGGACAGATACACAAATGGGTGATGCTTGAAACAAGGGTGTACGTTGTACATCTGGAACATCTTTACAACATGTTTTCTTCCTTCCCCAGATATAGCTGCTATGTCAAAGTCCTTTGAAATACAACCTGAGCAGCGGATTTATGACCATCAAACTGCATCTTTATTCCAACGTGAAACAGAGCAATAGCCGTGCAAAGCAGTTATCCGGAGTAGGTGAGTTCGTGATGAAGGGTTAATCATGGGGTGGTTCATTAATCACTCAATTGCTGGCTTGGAAAATTAGCTTTCACTTGTTTGTTTGCTCAAGAAGTGATAAGCCCATTCCCTTGCTAGCTCATCCATTTTCTTCCCTTTGCATTGTTTTTAGAGATTTTAATCCTTTCCCATTTTTGTAATCAGTCATTTTAATTTTTTAGCAAGACAAGTAAGCAGCAATTACTAGCATGAAAGCAAGCAGGTCTTTGCAGGAGAGGCAGCTGGCTCTGGCTCAGCACCCTGGCAGAAACCAACCCTCCTTCCTCCCACAGCCCCCGCTGTGGCCGAGCAGTTTTCCTCCCCTGGAGAGCCAGAACTGCCCCGTTTCTGCTGCAAGCAGAACACCCTGCACTTGCACATTTGAATAAACAACTATATTGGGTTAAAAAGTGACTAGAAACATGCTCATGGGGTCATACTCCAGCCACCACCACCTGCCCTCCATCCTCACCTGAAACCGCAGCATCACTGATGGCAGCTCAAGTCCTCCAAGCCCCCTCCTGTCGAGCCCTGACCTCTTGTCCTCCCAGCTGAGCCTAATGAGATCCAGCTACGACAGGAGCCAGCAAATTAGCTCTTTTCCCAGTGCTCAGACCAGGCTGGAGCCTCTCCTCATTGATTCTCAGTTGCAGAGAGGCACGAGCAGTCCCCAGCACTAGCAGGGACGGGCTCAGCGTCCCGCAGCATCACTGAGCTCCGTGGATGGAGCCACCGTGCTTCCCGCAAAGCCGCACGTGAACCAGCCCTACCTCCGCCAGGTCAAGTTATAACAGGACCGGATTGCTCCAAGTAAAGCATTCGGCCCAGATCGCCTTTACGAGGCTGGCAGACATTTTGCACTCAATCTTTTGCAAGGAAACCAAGCTAGAAATGAAAAGCTTATAGAGGTTTTTGGAGAGGGGCAGAGGGGATCCTACTCCCAACCCAGGTTTTGTTCTTTGTATCAGCAACAACACAAGCCTCTTCCCCTAAGATGTTTGCAAACATTTCAGTTGAGTTGCCTGCAAAATGAGTGGTCTTTTAGCTCAGGCATTTTCTGGATACCTTAGCAAAAAACATGAGTAGAGGCTGACTGCAAAGCAGCAACCGCGCTGCTCCCACTAGGAACATAAATAATTTGGGACTACACATTTCTTTCTTAATGCACAGTCTCTGTTCCCAATTAGGGAAAGCCAATGGCTTTCAAATGCTTTGCTTCCCCAACAACAGCTCCAGGGGCAGCAGTTTGGTGCTATGACAACACCGTGGTTATCATCTCGCTCACAGGTGCTTGCAGCATTTGAATGTGCCGACCCACAGATTTCCCATCCTGTCCCTCTCAGTTATTGGGGTTTAGGTGCAGCAGAATTGGGATATCACTCTCACTTTGCTTTTTTGGGTTGTTTTTGTTCCCCGCCCCCAACAGCCAGTTGCACCCCCCCGATGCTGCCCCAGCACCATGTCTGCAGCACTTCAGCAGCACCAGACCAGCACAGGAAAGGTGCCACAGGGCTGCACACCAAGCCTAACCACATCTCCAAACACCGCTGCTTCCCCTTTTGGGGGCTAAAACCTGGATTTCCAAGAAAAATGCAACATTTCAGAGCAGCGAGAATCATGTCACGCAGCCATTAATAAGGATTCCCTGACAAATCTGACTGGAGAGATAATGGGCTTAAACAATTAGGGGAAAAAAAAAAAAAACTACTTCTGCAACAGAATATTTTTCTTGTTGTGTTGGCTGTAATTATTTTCTAAACGTAGATCATTTTATATGATGCAGGCAGCAACGTTCCAGAGCTAATCGGGCCATATGTTTTCACATTTTGAAAGGAAAACTAATTAAAAAGAAATGAGAAAAAAAAAAAAGGTTGGTAAGGAGGGCTGTAGGTTTGGGTCAGAGAGGAGCGGTGAAGGAATCCTTCAGGAATGTATACATTCACTCTGCTCTGCGTTTTGTTTTCAGAATTGTTTCTGGCAGAAACCTAAAGAAAAATATGAACCAGATGTACAAGGAAATAGTTTCTTCATCAGAGAGAAGAATAGCTCTCTGTCTGCCAGGAGATTTTAGCCTTTACATTTTAAGAAGGTGATATTAAGAATACCCTTCAAAGGTGGCTTCTCCTTTGGCAGAGCCCAGGACATCCTGGCCACGGGAGGATGAGCAGCTGCTGGGGAGATGGAGAGGGATGCAGGAGGGACAGACAGCTGATTGACCGCTCTCCCATTACCTCGTCTCCTCCATTTGCCGCCGACCCAAGGACTCCGCTCCTCTCCTGTCTGCTCCAGGGACATCAGCACTGGCAGCCACTCCAGATACCGGAGAACAAGTGGGGGCCCCACGTGTCCACACTGCATGGGGTGACAGCACAAACCACGTCGCTGCCAGACATCTTCCCCCACAGCCGTGCTGCAAGATGCGGGAAAGCACCCAGACACGAGCCAGCGCCTTCATCACAGCGAGGAGCCAAGTCCCCATGGAGGGGAGGAACTGAAGACAGAGCAGTGGGGAGAGGGAAAAAATAGAAATACATATATATTCCGTCTGCTCTGAAATACTGACTTCTGATGGAAGTCACAACAGACAAGTGAGCAGATGCTGCGGTACTGCCGTGCCCCATCCCGGGGCAGAGGCACCCCACAGGCACCCCAGGGGACCCCAAGCCTCCGTTGAGGTCAAGGGAGGGGAATGGGGAGCTTAAATGGGAGTTAATTAGGACTGGAAGAGAGCAAGGCAGAGGGAACAAGGAACTTTAATCTCGTTAAATACACCTCGAGGCTCAGAGTGGCTGTACCTGGTGATCAGTAATTTGGCCAAGAGAAGCCTCTCTCGCCCTTAGCCTTGCTCCAGCCTTCCTGCAGCAGGAGTGAGCCTCATGGCAGGGATCCCTTGTCTATTTGGGACGGTCAGAAGCCTTCCTGATCCCTCCTGACGTGCCCAAGCTCTCCCCTTGCCAACCACACCTGGATGCCGTGCAGTGAGCAGGGTATGTCTGCCCGCAGCCAGTGATGCCCATCAGCCTCCTCACTCACTGAGTTTTACCCCTTTCTTCCCCAAAAAGCCCCCTCCATTTTGCTGCCTGAGGTGCTTTCCCTTTGTAACAGTACACACAGGCTTCACAATGAATTTGAAAGGGGAAAAAAATATATATATGAGTCATGCATGCGGGTGATGTTTTTATCTCTTGAAACCGGGGATTTTGGGGGGAATGCATCAGCTCAGATGAGCAGCATTTCTGGTGAGGATTTCCCGGAGCCATGTGAAGTGATGGCTCAGAGCAGAGCTGCTCAGATGCCCAAAGACCTGTCACTACTCAAATGTTCGCCCTCATCCCAGTTCTGGTCACCAGCTCTCCCACCAGAGCACCTCTGCTTCCACAAGCGGTTGCTATCTGGAGTAGATGAGTATCTATTTCTCAAGAGTTTTTATTAAAAAAGTTTTCCAAGCTTACAAAATGAAAGGTAAGAAAACACAAGACCTCACTACAGTAGTATTAAAATGTCTCTGTTTTCTGGCCAGTGCTACTTAAAAACAAACAAATGCTGCAAGCTCTGAAGTTGGCTCAGCATATTTGCTTTGTCCGCATAAGTCATGGCACTAGCTAATGCTAAAAGCACAAAGTTCAGTTTTCTGCACTGAAAAAAAAAGACAGCTACATCTGTTTGAAAGCCAGCAGCATTAGCATCCCAGGTCTATCACAACTCTCCATAAATCTAAAAAGCTTTGCTATATTTCTTGAAGCATCTCAAGCAGCACAGATTTCACATGGGACACCGAGAACAAAAGTTAAACACTGCATGTTTCGTGGTGATTGGCAAATTATCAGGTCAGTGCTCCAACTTCCACAAACATCATCAGCCAACAGCAATAAAAATACAGGTTCTGGTCCCAGGAGCCTTAAAACTATTTTCCAGAGTTCGACTTCATGACAAGATGCTCACTACGACACCACAGAAGCACTGAGCTGCTTAATTAGAATAACACAGATGCAGTTCAGTTTTTAAGTCAATCAGAACAATAAATATAGAACCACCAGATTTTTACAAAAATTGCTCAAACTTTTTGCTTTTTTTTCATGCTTTAAATGCCTTTTTCTGTTTTGCCAGTAAGTAACCCTGAAGAATCACGTTTCTTCTCAGGCAGAGCAGCATTACTGCCAGTAAGAGCCCATGGGTGAGCTGCTCTTCGAGTTACCTGGGATTTGTCTTATTCAACTCTTTCAGCACTAAGAAAAAAACTCGAGGCATACAAATTTCATTCAGATTCCCATCTGGTAGTGGAATCAGCGTACTTACAGGATGGTTATCTCAAACCTCAACATTTCCCTGACAAAGATATCAAGAAAAAACTCCAGGGGTTTTGTTAATAGAGAGGAACTTCAAACAGTCTTGATTCTGGATTTAAGTAGCCAGTAATCCTATAGGGTTGATTTTTCTGTAGCTGGCGAGAACAGATACCAAAGAGTCGTTTCCCAAAACACTCACCACTGTTATTGATGCCTTTTTTTTTTTTTTTTAAATGCTTGCATGAGATGCATCATGTTCCTCAGAAGGAATAACCAGAGGAAGAGCAGCCCTTCCCAGCGCTGTGCATGCCGCCGCAGCCACAAGCCGCTTCCCACCCCAGTGCTGCCTGGGCCAGGCGAGGCCATCGCCCACGCTGGATGTGTCACCACCAAGGGGACAAGGGATCGCAATCAGGCACTGCAACTCCCCGCTCACACAGCTGGCAGAAAATCATCGCTCAGACAGAGAGGAAAATAACATCTTATTTACCGCCCCTCCTGGGACTTTGCTGAGGGCTGGGCAAGCGATGCTCTCGGCTGCAAAATCCAGCTGCAAGCATCATCGCATGCCCCTCACCTTGGTACCAGCACGGCCATCCTCACAGGCAGCAGGAGGACAGAGCCTTCCTGCCCCAGGTCATGTCAGCCAGAGGCTGCCTGCTGCAGGCACCAGCTGCAGGGCCCGCTCAGCGGGCACACCGCGATAGCCGGCACAACATCGCCTCGTCCGCTGCAAGCGCCCTGGCAAGGGCGGGAGAGGAGCCCCGCTTCTGCCCCACAGTGCTGCCAAGAGAGCCAGTGCTTTTAAGAGGGACCCTGCCTCCCCGCTTCACTTTCCTGCTGAAAACATCTGGTCTGCTTGGCACCTATGCTCCAGTAAATATAGCATACCATCTTGCTCACGGGCACGGTGCCACCACGACAGATGGATACGAGCGCAGGCAGCCAAGAGACCTTGTATCAGCATCAAGTGTTTGCTAAGGGCAGGATTCGCAGCCAGAAATGTCAGAACGGCTGAGTCTCCATGCCTATAGATACCAGGGAAGTGAGTCTGTGCTGAACCAGCTTAGGGCAGGATTAACTTCGAAATGAGGGGGCGAAAAAAAAAAAGCTAATTTCTGTGGATCTGGAGCATAAGTTTCTGGTTGTGTGGAGCTGGATTAGCTTCTGGCTCAAGGTTGTTACTGCTGTCTTGTCCCTCTTCCAGGAGGGAGAGCCCACAAACCTTGCCGGAGCTAGAGGGACAGCAGCAGGCCAAGAAACCCCAATCACATGGCTAGTGGATTTGTCTTTGCAAAACAGGCTAAGAGACCGGCTCTTGATTAACCTTGGGTTAGTTTACCAGACACATGGTGGTGCCAGTGGGCACCCTGGAAGGCCAGGACTCTACGCCTTATTTCAGTGGGGCAACCGGTGCTTTCATTTTCAATCAAAGCAAGGGCAAAAGACTAATTGCACTGATTAATTTTGCCCTCATCCTGCAGCAGTTCCTGGCAGAGAACCAGGTCCCGTGACAGGTACGGAAGCAAGGAGAGAGCCTGGAGAGGGAGAGCCCGCTCCTCGTGCCGCGCATCCCGCTGCACACATGCACCCACTGTCCCGTCCCGCCGGCACTGCTATAACGAGCCCTCGCTGACAAGTGATCGACTCGGCCATTATATGCAGGGGGGATTGGGGAAAACACTCTGCACATAATCTCCACTTTGTAATCCCGCAGGCGCTTCCTGTGGGAAAACTTGGCTGGTCACTTGCATCAGGGCAGAATGGCATGGTACGAACTATTCATGGAGGGTTGTTGGAAATGAGGAGAAGGGCAAAGAGTTTTCCCCCCTGCCTGTTATATCTTGCTTTGTTCTTTCTTCAGCTGGTACTTAAAAAAAAAAAAAAGAAAGAAAGAAATACAACACACCCCCTGAATGAGAAAGGAAGGGGAATTGGCAAGAACCAGCATGTCTGCACTTTTTTAAAATTTTTGTATTTATTAAAATACTCTGGAAGTCTCCTACATTCCAGCAGCTTTTGGAACAGCACTGAAATAAGTTATTATTAGGAAATGCACAACTTCCAGCAGCCCTGGACAAACACAGCTCCTGAAGGGACCAGCCAGGATGGGCACAGGATAAGCATCTGTACTTCACATCATCTGAAACACCCCCATTCTCCAAGGGGGTTCTGCAGCTCAAGCCTTTTTTGCCATGGCAGGAGCCAGCCTCAAGCTCACCTTTAGCCCATGCACAAGGGTGCTGGCAATAGGGTTCTTCAAGATAATCTTATTTAAAAACGACAAAAAAGTTAACTTTGGTGGTTTCACACATTGACATCCAGAGCCTTTCCATATCAGGTCAAACCAAAAGCTCATTAAGGCTGATGGGAATCTTTCCTTTGGGTTTTATGGGATCTTTTGGTCCCAGCCAAGCTGTGCCACTGAACCTCAGCCAGCCTTGGTACTGGTACCTATCGCTGCTATCTTTCTGCCTCCCTGAAAGCACCTCAGTTTCCACTGCTTCATCATCCTCCGCATTTAGAACTGTGGGTTGGCAGAACGGGGGAGCAGGGGAAGGTTACAGTGACACAGGATGTTAGCCCTCCAGGCCCCGAGAAGCAGCCCAAGGCCCGCTCTCCCCTCCCAGTGCCCCATGGCCAGGACCGCAGGCAAGCAAGCAGCCAGCAGGCATTTGGTTCAGAAACCACAGAGCATCTGCCCCACCACCCCCAGGAGCTCCAACAGCCCCCAGCAAAAAGCCAGCCTAGAAAAGAAGGTAGCTTATCACTAAAAGCCCACCCAAAAGAAAAGAGTCTGGAACTGCTGGCAGCGTGCTGTCCCCAACAGAATGCCCAGACCACAACACGCTGTGCTGAGGAAGGTGGAATAACACCAGGTTTGGAAAAGAAGCTGTACCAAGGAGGTGCAACACCCATCTTCAATACTGTCCAGAGCATGGTCACGCTGCCCCACCACCAGTCCTCATATACCATCACTTTCCAATGCTTCATGGAAAAACAGAACAATATTCTACAGATTTTCCTTGGAAACCCAGAAAGCAAGTGCTGTGCAAACTCTCAGCCAACACTCCCCCCTTCAAATCCTCCCCAAGATGTTTCAGAACAGACCTGATGGACCACAGCCACATCCAGTGAGCATCTCAGCTCAGCATCTCCAGCTACGTGTGCTGGAGAAGAGGCAACATGGGCAAAATCAGCACCTGCACATGCCCCTCTGTGCTGGACGCAGGGATGATATGTCTGACAGACATCCAGAACATCGAGTGCGCCAAGGGAAAGTCACGGAAGTGCTGCTCTGTCCTGTGCTCCATGAGAAGCATGGGCTTCTGTCAGCATCCCTCTTTGGAGGCTGAACTTTACATTGGAGAAGGATAGAGAAAGGAAATCCACTTGTGTTTTCTATAAAGGAAAGCTAGATTTGGGCTTTTAGATGAAAATAGACATTACAAAATTTTTTACTTCAGAAGAAATCCAAAGCTGACCTGAGGGAAACACTGAAGGCGCAGGTGAGAAAAAGGAGATAAAAGGTCAGGAAGTTGCCCAGGCAGCAAGGAGGAAAGAAAGACAGGGGGAAGTGTCCTTGTAAGTGCTGGATGAGGAAGCATTTCGCACAGGAACATGGTAAGATTGTCACTACCTGAGCAATAGGGTTGCTCAAGACAATCCAATTTGCCATAGGTGCCTTTAAAAAAAGGCCTCCACTATGTGAAATGTAAACCCAGTGTTGGCTTTAGGAGTCCACAGCAGCTTTGGAGACGCAACAAAGAGCAAACAAAAGGGCCTGGCCATAGGTCCAATAGGAAATGTACCTTTAGCCTTTCATATCAGGGAAAAAATGCAGGCCTGTGGGCCCAGATAACTGAATTTCCTAAACACACACAGCTGGTTTCTATACACCCTGCAGCTCTAGCTGACTACCAAAACACTCTGAATATCATGAAGTGTCACAAGATACAGGAAGCATGTGTCCAATAGCTGTGCCCTACAATGAGGACAGGCTTCCTTTATCCCCTGCAATTACTTTCACACAGCTCTGTCTTATTCAGCAGCTTTGTAGTCTCCAGACTTTGGAGATTTACCTCTTCCATTTACTTTCTTTTTTTTAGTTGTGAATATTAAAGCCTCCAAGAGGAAAAGAGGATGGGGAGAAAAAAAAAAGTCATCTTTACCTGGGAGGTATGAACAAGAGGGCACAAAAAGAAAATGGAAATTCTCGGCATACTTTCTTTGCATCCTTTATTTTCCCCAGGACGCGCAGAAACCAGTAAGCAGTGAACCAAAAATCCCTGGTCCTGGGACATACTTCCCCAAAGCATCAAAAGAAGCTGGTGGTGCTCACAGACCCAGTGAATTAGGCACATCCAGCAAAGAGCAAGGATTTGTTACTGAATGCCAAAATAGACCCAGACATACTACTGGTAAAAAATTAGAGAGAGACCTAGAAGTGGATATAATCCCCAAGGTTGGTAGAGGAGGAATCGAACTCTGTTTCCTCCTGGTGCTAATAATTAGAAGGACTTGCGAGTCCTCAAGGGGAGATTGGGTTGTTTACACTTTTGCCTTTATCAGATAAATTAAGGTCTATCTGAAGCCAGCACAGATTTCCCAGGAGGGCTGCATCTCCCGCTGAGCGGGTTTTCTGTGCACCTTGGACTGATGCAGAAAACTGCCTTTAAAGGATACAAACGGGAAGCAGACTGACTTAGCGTGAGATGTATGCATCTATGTAACTGCACCCAGAGCTGTGCCTGGAGGAGGCTGGAGCACAGTCCTGGGTCTGCAATGGGACTGCACCATGAAGGAAATAATAACAGTGCCTCCGGTCTGCTAAATAGGTGGAAACTGCATTGTCTACCTTAATTCTTTCCTCCTGGTTTTGGAGGCTTGTATTGCTTTGTCCTAAGCAGCACACTGTGAGAATTTAATAAGACTGGCCCTAGGTGAGCCTTTCCCTGAAGGTGACAGGCGATGCCATGTGAAGAACTGCCCCAAAAGGGTGCTGCTGTAACCTTCTGCAGCTAACCTCTCCAATTTAGTACTTTACATCTGAAATTTTGAAGCCAATTTTCTTTTTACTGGAGCTTTAGTGAAAGGAGGAAATGATTTATAATGGCAATCGTTACTCTGGAAAGAGGCAAGCAAAGCTCTTAGGGCTTCATGCCCTGGACCTCAGGTAACTGCTTTGCACTGCACCATAGCAGAGACTCACACATATTTTTGACTCCATTGGCCCATTTATTCCATCCAAATTAGCACGCAGCCCTATTACATCAAGACTCTTCCCTGCCCACAGCCTGGAGACTCATGGATCACCATGGAGAGCAGGACATACATGGGAGAGACCTCACACAGCTCCAGATGGTCTGCAAGTGGTCTCCGTGACCACACCAAGCGTGACCCTGTCGCACCAGCACACACCAGCCCCACTGCCATCCCATCAGGTGTTGCCACCTCGTTATTGCAATGCAGCGCTTCACTCCCCAAAACAAGGCAGAAGAAGGAAGCACACCTCTCCTTTCCCACCTCCCATCATCCCTGCCTGGCCTGTGGTCTCCAGCCCACACCAGTGCACCTCTGCAGCCTGTGTGCATGGCTTGCACGCTTTCCCATCTCCACCAGTGCCTTGGGACGTAAATGCCTTCACACCACACCCTAGGCTGGCAGCAGAGTCCAGAGATGAGAACAGCCTGGTGGGATGCTTCATCTAAAAGGAAAAAGCAGCCCCTCGGGAAAGTCTTGTCTTAGTGATTAATTTCACCCCTTATCTGCTTCTGAAATGAAGGCATTTGTGGGCAGGAGCAGCTGAGAGCAGGAGAACCCCACTGCTGCTGGGCTCACCCAGCTGCTGGAGCTAAGCTGCTGGATGGATAGGTGGACTGAATATCCTATGCAAAGTTGGATTTCTCATATATATATTTTAAGTCGCTCTGAGCACTTCCTGGGTCCTGACAGGGACGACCAGGACCGGAGCCCCCACCTCACAGGGCACCGATGGCAAGCACCCGCACATCGGCGCTGTGGTGGGTGCAGGAGGGCAGCTGCAGAGCCCATGCTCCCACCAGCACAGGTTGTTAAAAGTGCTGTGGTTTCAGGTTCCCTTACTGTCCAGTTCTCATTCTGGTTATTTCATAAGCTGAGAACAACAAGTGTTATTCGGGTCAGCCTAAACGCGTAGGTGAAAAAGCTCCTGTGACTTAGCAGAGGGGTCTGAGAATGGAGAGGCATGGAGGTGGGAAACGACTTATTGCTTTGCAATAAAGCTTTTAAAGAAAGGAGAAAGGGGGTGGGGGAATGTGGAAAGAAAAGAGCAGCAGGAGGCCGTTGAACAAAGAAGATTCTGCCCAAATTGCCAGCGAGAGGCCCACAAGTCAGCGGGGGGCTCCCAACAGGGGAAAAAAGTTCCAGCAACTCTAAGGATGTTGTGAGAGCTTGAGAAAGCTGTCGGCAAAGCGAGAGCAGCCTTCCCTGCTGCTGGGGCCCTCTCTTCATCTCCTCAGCACTGAGAATCTGTCTGTAAGGTGTTTTGCAGAGGCCCCCCCTTTCCCGGTGGGGCATTGCCGTCCTAGCTCCGGCAGCCAGCGTCTTCTAGGCTCTGCATCCCAAAATATCCCCTCTGCTCCAAAATAACTCTGGAGCAGCCACACTCCCAGCTGCACTCTGTAGTTTTCCTTTCAAAGCCCGCTCCATGACCTGCAGCTTCCCGTGTCTGCAGGCAGCACGCTTCTCTTCCTCTACCATATCCATTACTTTACTGTACGAACGTGTTAAAAATAATTTCCCACTTTGTCAAGTGGTGCCTCAATTTACAGACAGGCCTGCTGGTCAAAATGGGCAGTAAAAGCTGACCTATAAATTCCTGTTTCTCACTGGCCGCTGAAGATGGCTGTGAATCGACACCGAGCGCTTCAGCGCGATTGGGAGCCCCATCGCCCGCAAAGGAGGCTCCTGGCCTCAGCAAGGCCCAGTGCCAGGGAGGACTTCGAGGTCACTTTCATTCTTCTCTTTCAAGAAAGAATTTATAGTGAAGCTTCCTTCCAGGAGATTGATGAACTAAAGGGCTGGATCAGCTACTGTATAGTCAGGGGTGAAATCCTGGATCCTGCAAGGTCAGTGGCAAAACCCTCATTGACTTCAATGGAGCCTGGAATCCAGCCCTGCTCTGTGCTTAGCTGGATGTGCTTCTACACAAAAACCGCCTGTCCCAGGGACAGATGTCAGCTTCTACTTCTCCTTCAGCAAATACATATCACAGTGACCCCCTAAAGGAGGTGCTCAAACTGTCTGAGCTTGGAGTCCACGCACAAACAGACGTCCTTTTCCAAAGGGCTTTAAATCTTGCAGAGTTGCAGGAAAAGGCAGTACATTAAAAGAAGAGCATAAATTATTCCAGCCTTGGGGCAGCAGTGACTTGCCTTCCTGCCAGCGAGCTCTGGAGGTTTTATGTGTTAGTTTACTCTGGTGATTAATAAAACATTCTGCACTTAATGCAACTTGTCAACCTCTGCGTCCAGGAGAGCGCACGTGTCCTGGAGAGCAGCGGCAATGTTCTCAATTATACGTTTGCTCCAGAGCACAGATCGTGCATTCAGGATTTGTGCAAGGCAGAGGCTAAAGGCAGATCACTCGTGCATCTTGCACCATTGATACGAGATATAACGAGCACTGAAGCCAAGCCAGCCAAGGTTTAACCAAGCTGCTTTGGGTATGACCAGGCTGCAGTGTCCCTGCACTGAGGCTGGAGCAACAAAAGCCCAGTTTAACAGGGACCTTGCTGCAGAAGTACCTGCTTGCAGCGCTCTCAGCCTTTTTATTGCCCATATGGTTTCCAGCTAAGCTTCTCCCATGCAAGCATTCATCAGCACCACGCTTATCTGCATCCTGACCAGTGCTGACTTTGCATTTTTAAGATGTCAGCGGAAGAAACATCACAGATGTGTACTTTAGCATCATCATGTGTCAGAAGCTCAAGGTCCACAAATCACTCCCTTTTTCCCCCTGCATTTTTGGAAAAAAAAAAAAAACGAACAACACATTTTACCAAGTAAGCAGTTTTGCACTTAAATTTTCCTTCCTAAACACTTCTTTCTGAGCTAATCTTAATGCTCAGGAGAGACGCAAGTCAGACAGCAAGGCGAGAAGTTTTCTGTTTCCAGAGATAGCGCGTTCCACACCAGCAGGCACTCTCATCAGATGCCCGGGGATAACCGCCACAGAAAAGCCTCCTGCTGAGCAGCAAGCCCGTGCCTCTCCCTGTCCCACCGAGATGTGCTGGGGAGGAGGGCAGGGGACACTGCGGGGAGCAGCAGCCCCAGCACCCGCAGCCGCTCCCTGCAACGCAGCTTTGCTCGCTTCAGGCTCACCTCCACCTCCCAGCTATAACTCACTTGACCACGTACCTCACCTCCAAGTTTAATGAGCCATGGCCAGAAACTAGAGAAACACATCGTTTTTTAAAGACACGCCAGGCTCCCTGGAGCCAGAGGCTGCAGCAGGGCGTTTTGGACCAAGCTGATGGTCTGACCCTGCCCTGCTGCAGGATATGGGCACCCCGGGCACGGCCAGGCTGTGCCACACTGGCAGTGGAGCTCCCTTAATTGGCTTCAGTGACTAGAGGGGCTGTGGAAATTAATTCATAGGCACCAAAGTTTCTTCACACTTATTGTAGGGCAAAATCAAAAGATGGGGTGGGAAACATTCACAGGCTACAGTTTTTCATGCAGGGCTTCATCAAATGCGCAGCCTGTAAAAGGGAAAAGGCTAGTTGGATGTTTTTTGCTAGCTCTGGAATAAAACTCACTCCATCCAGGTTTGTGTTCAAATTGCTTTTTCTAATGTGCCTCCAGAGATTATTGCTCCGTTGTTACCATGCAAGAGGATTTGTAAGTGAATGGAGATTTAATCTATTATTGATTATTGCATTATTAAAAAAATAAAATTAAGTCAGTCTCTTTGAAGGACAAGGTAATTTATTTTAAGAAACTCTTAAGTTTCACAGTAACTCTTAAAAAAATCTTTATTGTTATTCCCTTTCCCCAGTACAAATCTTATTGCCAGAGATGAAGTTTTACTCCTGTGCTGTGTTATATCTCATTGCTTTACTCTGTGAATGCCCACTACAGTCACTGCTATCAGGCTGTCATGAGTATCACCTGCTTTTTCCTCCCTTTGCAACAACAGCTATGTCACCTGTTGGCGCTCCAGCAGTGCTTTCGAATGGCAAAATGGGAAAGACAAGGAGTCAAAATCCCAAACCCAGCCAACTCTGATGCATTCCTGCAGGCGGGCAGAGGGCTGGAAGCAGCCGTCTGAGCAAGATAACATCTGCACGCAGATCTGTGCAGAAGCAAATTTGCATGCTGGAAGGAGGGAGTGCCTCAGCTCGGCGGGTGCCAGGGGCTTCCTAAAGCAAGCTGCCAGAGCCCAGCTTGCACAGGGCGTGCAGAGGGCCAGCAGCCGTGGTGCAAGCTTGGGATCCTCTGCCCTGCGCGAGTAGTGCTCTCCTGCCAGCCAGGCTGGCGTTCCTCACGTTTTGTGGAATGTGTTTTTACAAGCAACCTGATATTAAAGTCAGGGTTTTTCAGTAAAACGTGTGTATTAGGGTTCACATCATAGAAAAAAAATACACAGGATATGCAACACAGTTGGGCTAGCATGGTTGGAACCTTCCCTTTTGGTACATTTCTATTTTGTTATTTTAACTGCAAATCTAAGTCTAGCTAAAATCTAAGTGCTACTTTAACAGAGTAACATCGCATACAATTAGGCCTCTCAATGGTGGTTTGGAATAAGCCTGCAATAGAAATCAAAGCCTTGCAGCTACATTTTCCCTCATCACCTGGAGGACCACAAAACCATGCAGATGCAGATTAGTTTACAGAAACCTCATTTAAGGTGAAAAATCCTGTTAGCTATAATCACTAGATTCTTAACAGATGTTGTGCTCGAGCCAACAGCTCCACGCTATGGCATCTATTGTGGAAAAGGGCTGTCCAGAGGAGCCAGCTGCAGGGTAGGATGCAGGCACAGCTCCCTGCACACTGCGCCTTGTCTATCCCAGCCTGTGCCTGAGCACTGGCTGCAGCTTCCACAGGTGGTGGAGGAGAGCAACCAAGGTGCCTGTGATTACAGGGGAGGAATTGGTCTGAAGATATTGATAAAAATAAAAGAAATAATCAAGTTGGATTTTAATCTCAACAGCCAGATTTGAGAGGGGACATGTTTCAGCCATTCTGTCAGATGCAAAAATACAAAAACCACACCAGAACTATGATTTTGTGATGGGGCCATGCTTTCCAGTTGCTCCAGAAAACACAAACTTCAAAAATGAAAGAACATCAAAATCCTACAAATGGGAAATACTCCCAAAGAACAAGTTCTTAGCTCTGAAACACACCATGCTAGAGCCAGGCACCTCTGCAAATGCTCCCCGCACGGATGTGCCAGCAGCAGGGGTTGAACTCTTGCTGATGCCTTCTCATGCCATGCAGTCCAGCCCCCAGGTGCCCAATTTCCTGAGGGCTGAATTCCCGAGCTGCCCTCGCTGTGGAGCCATGGCCAGGAGCTGTGCTCCATCCCGTGGGCACAGCGCTGAGACACGGGGCACCTTGGGTGCTCAGCAGCGCTGGTCTTCCAGAGCTCATAAGTCAGCATCAGGAGGCTTTTGCAGCCCCGTCAAACCCAGTGCCCTTCTATAATAAACCATTGAGAAGCAGGGGCAGGAGAGAGTTTCATAAGCCACACCTCAACAGGATTTTTACCCTTACCAAACACTGCCACCCCCAAGGCACTTCTTGCCGAGCACACCTAGCAAAAAAGAGGCCCAAGACCAGCAGCAAAAGAGTGAGTGTCACAGGTAACTACATACAAAGAAAACAGCTCTCACCCAAAGACACCCAAAGGCCAGAGAGATGAGGAAAACCCTGCTCTGGATGCCTTCTCAACACTCATGTCTCAACTCTTACTAACTCCTTTAGGTTTTGCAGACTTCAAAACAGCTTTGATAGTTCTCTACACCTTTATGTATTAATACTAAGTGATTTTCACTTTAAGATCATAGACATTGAAGTCCAGCAATTGATAATGGATTAATAGTGATGACAACCAATCCAGCAGCAAAAACCTCTCAGCATCCTCCAAATAGACCTCAGGAGATACTCACCTGGGCATGGGCAGATCCCGGTGCAGAGACCACCCTCCTGGATGATCCTGAATTGCTTGCACAGATCAGGGTAGGCATCTCTGCACATTACTGGACTCTCTCTCAGGACATCCAGGAGCTCACAGAGCACAAAGAGGTGGGAGGAAGAAAACAAGCAGAATGAACTCTGTAACTACTTGCAAGCAAGCATGCAAGTGTTAAAGTAAGTAAGCAATCAGAGGTGCCAGGTTCAAATGAGCCACACCTTGAGATACTCAGTCAGTTAACTGTTAACATGTGCTTCAAGCATTCTGTTAATTAGTCCATGAATGACTTCTTTCATCATCTTTTTTTTAAAGATCTTCTCAATTCCAGCTTTTGCCTTCATACTGAATCATCTCAGTGCAAAGGAACTAAAAGCTTTCTTAAGTAGCAATATTTTTTCTCTTTTTTTCCTTTTCTCCTGCAGCAAGTAGGTTTTTTTGTTTCTCATTGTTCCTTGTCCAAGACTGACTACTTACTGGAACAGTGCTGGGAGTTCTAGGGAATAGGAATTTAGGAATAGGTGCTGTCAGAGTAATTGAGACACTGGTATTATGAGTATGGATATATGAAATAAGAAAGGATTTCTTCTATCTCATGTATGCATGTTTGGAAGTAAATTTCCTTAATATTTGGCCATTTGTCTTTGAAAATCAGCAGCATTCCTGCAGATGGAGAATACTGCTGCAAAAATGTACTGAAACTGGACAGTCCAGAAAGCAAGGGCATGAGAATATGTTGGACGAGTAGGAAAGTGTCACTCACACCCCGATCATTCTTTTCTTGCCATCAGCTCAACACAAACATTCAGGCTCCATAATGACATCACTCTCCCTCCCGTTGATGAAATAGCTCACTGGCTCCAACAGGTAGGCGAGGCTGCCGAGGGCTGAGCTCGTGCCGAGCCAGCACCCCAGGATGCTTCACAAGAGCTCGTGCGAGACACAGAGCTCAGATCCTTCCACTGACTTCAGTGAACCCAGGGCAGTGCGAGTGGGAGCCGCCTGCGGCCAGACCTCTGTCAGCCCCCCGCGGGCTGGCTGGGAAGGAAAGCTGGAGTCAGCAGATCTGTTCCCGTCCCAGGGAGACCAACCTTGTAAGTGCGTGCACATCGAGGAGTGATAACATCGATGCCTCTTCTGAGACAGCTTTAAGATTGGCGTTGGGCCCAGGGATTTTGCAACTCACTTCTATTCTGTACAAAGCACTGCCTTGAAATATGTTCGCTCCACAGATATTTACATTTTCCTTTTATTTCAACTTGAGGTACAAATACTTTGCAAGGAACATGTCCCCGCTCTGCTTCCCACCATCCCTCCTCTTTCCTCCCTGCTCAGTCCCCACTTTACTAAGAGCCCTTGGTAAAGCTCTTTTCCATGCTAAATATGCATCCAACCACTGTTAATGAGCTTTGGCCAGCTCGCAAGGAGTTTTGACAGGCCTGTTGAACCAGTGCCAAGCAGAGATGAATGTTTGGCTTGGACCAGCACAATGCTCTGTTTGTCTCATTGTTACATTGGAAGTGTTAGCAAACTAATGTGACAGGATGTAGACGCATACAACTGAAAAATGACTGAAAATATAATTCCATGTCAGCAGTGACTCCTGAAGGATTATTTGTCTCTGGTGACTTTGAGGGAACTTTTCCTTATGGACTCAAAATAAAGACAGGTCTGTGTGCTTGGGGAAAGCAATCAATTAGTTTTAAAGCTAGATATAAGGAGCTGCACTCTGCTCTCGCTTCCTAAGATTTACTTCTAAGTCAACTAGGCACTCTACCACAACCTTTTTTTTTTTCTTTTTGTCCCCAGAAAAAGCACTGCAGCTGGCTGCTTGCACAGCCTGATAAGAGCCCGAACTGCGCTCCCTGTTATGGGGATGTGCTCCAGCAAAGCCCATCTCGGGGACCCTCCGAGCCCGCAGGTACTGGGATTGCCAGCCTTGGAGCCCGTGATGTTCAGACAGACTGGTACCAGCACCTCGCGAGCAGGGCAATGGGCTGTCTCACCACAGACCATCTCGGGATCAGGAGGAGTGCAAGGAGCAGAGAACCATCCTTATCATGCTTCTCATCGCTTCCTGGCACTCTGCTGTGTACAGAGACCTGGGGAGCTGGAGACTATTGAAACCATCATATTTAATAGCCATTTGGGGATCTAGCTCCTTATGATCTATAGCTTCTGGGTTTGTTCGTTTGTTTTTTCTTTGTTTGTGTGTTAGCTTTGGAACTGATCTTCATTCTTGCCTCTGCAGCATCATTTTTTCCCCTTTACTTCAGAGGAAGGATTTTATCTTTAATAAAGCAGAATTATAGCCAGCCTCATGTCATTCTGTCCCATTAGGAAGACAGGGTCACCCAGGAATCTGTTCAAAGTTACCTCCTGATGTTTGCCCTCTCCAGACACGGAGGAGCAGTAACCTCTGTAGCCCAGTGTCCCGCCTCTGCCGGAGTCCAGCAGCAGAGCACGAAGCAAGCATACAATCAGATTTCCCCAGGGAACTGCAGTGCGTTGCAACCCAAAGCTTTCCATCACTCTGAGCACCACTGTGGTGTTCGTGGAAGTTGGTGCCGTTTTCTTTTGTGAATGAAACGAATTGTTTTAGGACCCCTATAAAATTTTACCATCCTCAAAGCCTAACAGCAATGATTTCCACATGCAGAGGACACACTGTGGGAAGAAGCGCTTTTGGTTTTGCTAGGCAGGATCCTGCCACCTGCGAAGTCCCTGCGTTGCCGCCTTACTCCCGCACTGGGTGGAGCAGCAGCTCCCCGGCTCATCTCCCTGCCGTTACACTCCTGCGCCAGCATCTGAGGCTGGTCTTAACTTTAGGGAGGCTCCAGAAAAAAAACTGAATGCATTTTGTCATCTTTGGGTGACAGAACGAATTGTTTGCATGTTTATTTTCAGGACAATCTTCTTGTCAGCGAATAGACGTGGGAGGATGTACAGTGAGGTTCAAAAACCTGCTCAGCTGTAGTTTTGCTGCAGCTTCACCCATTTACAACATGCAATTTACCTTCCATGTACAGTAAAATGAATTTTCTTATGTGCTTATGTTAAAAATATTTGCAGAATTGTGACCTTAATGTTAGGGTCTGGATTCCCCACTTAGAAAATGTTTCTCCCATTCTTTGGGCTATCATATTTTGATGTATATGATAATAGGGGAGGGTCTGTTAGATTTCAAAAGGTGTTTAGATCTCTAAAGGTGCAGATATAAATTTAGTGAGACTCACAAAAGGTACCTAGCTCCCGTTGAAAGTGGGGAGGAGCTGAGAGTCTCATTTAAGGCTTTTCAGTGAATCCTACTAAATGCTTATCTATAGCTTTCAGGTCTTATAAACCCTTGTAGATCCAGACCATGGAGGTAGTGATGTTGTTTATGTGCAATATAGGTGGATTACCACCCCACCCCCAGCTCAGAATTACAAACTGTAGATGGACCCACCTACCTCAAGGAATACTCGGCTTCGCTGTAAATTTTATCATTTGTTTCTTTCATTTTTATAGCTAGCATTGCACAGATAATATCTGTTTAGCCAAAGTCAATGTACTGGAGGTAGAAAAGAGACAAACCACGAACACTTGGATTCCTGGTGCAATAGTACAAATACTAAAGTTCATTATAAAAATTATGTAAAATAGTCTCTGTAGCATAAGACTGGCTTTACAAATCCTTTTAATTACATCTATATTTTCAACTGCTTGCATGTCAGAAAGAGATGAGATGGTGCTAAACACATCCAGTTTGTTGTGCTTTCATTCAGCTTTTCAAATCACAGGTTTTTCAAAAACTTGAATCTCCTTATCTTGTCACAGGTTATTTTTTATGCACGAGACAATTTAATAACAACAGAAGGTATAAATCTATATTTCAGTCTTAGGAAAATTGCTCGAATTCTTGTCTAAAGCTCTGGAAGGGATTGACAGTGTCAGCGGGTTGTCATGTGGAGACTTGCATGCACAGACGCTATCGGTTGTAGCTCGCAGGGGACGATGACTCTGTTGCTGCATGTTCCGCTCATGCAGGGAACAGCACGGAGCGGATCCACTATAATCCCACCAGAAAGGACTACAAACTTGGAAAAAGACTTCTTGAAAAGTGTTGTTTCCATTTTGTAAACCTTTGGTCCACTTCTGTGGGGCTTTTCCATGCTCTCCTAATGAAAACTGTTTCCCAGGAGCCCCATATTGCTGCTAAAAGCTAGGGTTTTGGTAAGCACTGAAAAAAATGGTATTGCATAAAGAAGATAGTGATGGAAAATTTTAACAACGTTGATTGTTTAGGCTTTCTTCCCTTTTTCAAAATGAAACACTTTTTAAATCAAGTATTTTTTTTTCACTGAGAGCTTTGTGAGCACGTTTTTTCACCTGGTTCCAATCTGGACACTATTGCAACACAAATGTAGAGCAAGAGCATCCACTGAGGGAGTGAGCGAGAGCACACTTCTGGCACAGCAAACCTCACTGCTTCCAAACTGTCCTCCAGATCCTGCTGCTGATCACACAGCAGCACAGAACAAATACGACTCTGTGCACGACATAAACTCTCCTAGGCATGGAGCACCTTAGAGGGGTGGTAGCAAAGGACCCTCCCTCCACTCTGGTGGTTTGATGGCTGGAAGGCACCAACACCTCACTCTCCTTGACAATGTTTTAATGGTTTTACACCAAAAAAAAAAAAAAAAAAANCAATTGGGATCCAGCACCCGCTTAAGAAATGGTTCCTTCAGAAGAAGCCCACAAAATGCCACTGAAGCACAGGACTGGGAGGGCTCAGGGAGGCTGTTGACCCAGCCCTTGCAGCCACTGCAGCCAGGCAATAAAAACCCAGTGCAGAGGGTCCATGGCTCACATGCCGAGAACATCTCCAGCACACTCAGAGCAGTAGAGAAAGGCCGCAGACATTACAAGCTGCAGGAAAAGAGCAGATAAGGTGAAGAGCACCACCGATAACCCTAAACCGCACAGCATCAGGGGATTTGTTGAAAAGTGCAGATGATCCAGCAAGAAGGACTGTAGCTATGAGTAGAGCAAACAGACAAACCATCCACAGAGCAATGCCATCCAGCCTGACTGGGGACAGGGCTGTCCCTGCCTGTCCTGTGGCACTCACAGACCTCCAGCACTCACTACACCCCGTCCAGGTGAAAATCAGCCCCAAAAGCCAGGTATACGTCAATGGTATGAACCCCAAATCCCTCACAGACCAGCCTCTGATGAGGACAAGCCTGGGCCCATAGGAGGAAAGAGCAAAGTCCAGATAAACAGGGGTCCCTTTGCCGCCAGGCTGCTCCGCGTCCTGGAGCTCGTGACGTGGGAGCCCGCGTCCCATGCCGCTCTGCAGCCCTCTCCGCTGGCTTATCAAGCTCTGTCTTGAAACAATTTGGGCCTTGAACAGATTTGTTAAACAAAGTAATATGGAGATCAAGGCATAAAGATGAGGGAAGGCAAAATTAGATTAATGCTGTAGATAGCTTTTGAGTATAACTAATGCCAAATAGCCAGAGGGCAACCTGTCAACAATTTAATAGGGCACAACGTAAAATAATGTTTTCAAAACAAGCAGTTCATTGGATGCTTCCCTTTTGAATCAGATAAAGCGTATCACTACAGAGAGATTTGCTTTGATCTGCTCTGTAGCAGAAGGTCAAGGGTGTTTAAACCAGCTATTCAAAGCTTGTGAGTAATAGAATTAAATGGCTCAGATCACTGGAAATGTCCCTGAGTTCTCAGCATCCTCCAGATGCCGGGCCAGGCCCCGGGGTGGGAACATTGGCTTTGCCCAGCACCACTGCAGGGGCAGGCGGCAGCTCCTGGCTGAGTGGTGCTGAGCCTGCGACCGCTCCCACCGGGCTGCCCCATGCAGCCAGCTGAGCTGCCAGCCCCGGGAAGGGGCACCCACGCAGCGAGAGATGGGCTGGGAGGAGTTCTACATGCTTGTTCTCGGCACAGACAGATATTTGTGAAACCTGGCTGTTGCAAGGAGGATTTAACCCCAGGGCAGTTTTCCAGCTGTACAGATGCTGCAGGTACCAAGCCCGAACTCTGGCAAGCCTTCTGCTATTTCTCGCCCGCAAGGCAGCGGGGGGGCTGTGCAGAGGATTTCACACTCGCTGACCTCCTCTCCATGGGTCACTCGTGCCTGTGGGCCACCACTCCCCCGCAGAGAGGAAAGACGGGTCAAATAAGAGGGCAAAACAGAGCATCACGTATGTGTCTTATTGCCGTAGCGTTTTGCTGCTCACCTCTGCTTTTCCAACTGTAAAAGCTAAGCAGAGGCTGGGCCAGCCCATGCGGCACAGACCTGGCAAAAGAGGTGCAGTGCAAGACACCTCGAGGTCCAGCCACAGAAGATGCCATCTCCCAGCCCAAGAGACCACGACATCAGGCTTGCTTACGTCAGGGACACCGTGGTGTGCTCTCAGCCCCCTCCCAAAGCATAGATACATATTTTAAAACCAATTCCAGGTGAAGAGCTCTTGCAGGCACCACCCGCATATGCACACATGCACTTGCACACGTGTGCACAGACACAAGCGCAGGAGCACCACGAGATGCGCTGTGCACTCAGCCACGGCTTAACGGTGCTGCAGCAGCTGCCGGTGCGGCACGGGGCCCTCGGTGACAGCGGGAGGACGAGCACAAGGATAGGGCTGGTTTGTCTCCGGCGGCACCGCGATGGCACGCAGCGGGGCGGGAGCAGCACGCTGCGGGTGGCTGCTGCGCTCACGCGCTGGTGCTCGAGCGGAAAAGGGCAGCCGGCACAGCGGTGCCTCGGCACGTCTCCCTGTGGATCAGGTGTCTTGTGAAGATTTACAGCCTCAGCTGGTCCTAACACGGCTCCCCCAGAGCCTGACACAACCACAGGACTCCAGCCCTTATCCAGCTCTGCCGCCGTACTGAGGCACGGCTCGGTTTGCTTTCGCAGGCTGTCACATCTCAATTAGCTGTTGCCTCGGCAGGGCAGCGTGTGGCGAGGGGCCGCGGGGTCTCCGCAGCTTTGTAACTTTAGAGTGAAAAGGTAAATCCATCCACAGTGCCAGGATAACAGAGCTGCCCTTTCCCTGCGAGGCACCGACCCCGGCCAGGGATCCAAGGCTCAGCAGGGACCTGCCCTGACCACGTTTAACAACAGCACCGCTGATGAGATGCCGGAGGCAGGTGAGCATCCGCCGTGCTCAGCCCCAGCCTTCAGTGCTTTCCGCAGAGCTGCCTGCCAGAAGCGCTCTGCCCTGGGGACCGGTGTTTAAAAGCAAAGCAGACACCGGGAGGACCTATAAATCCTTCACTGGGGTCCCACCACAACTCCCAGCCTGGGGCACAGCACGGATGTGATTTTTCGGATGAAGCCACGCAGCGGCAGCTGTCCACAGTCACGGGCTGCGTGTCGCAGGACGAGCTTGCGAAAGGAGAGCAAATTTAGCGCCGACTCATCTGGGATAGATTTGCCATATTCGGAGCAGGGCTTGCAGGGGCGCGCCAGCTGTTTGTGGCTGTTTGTTGTGGGGAGGGTGTCATTGCTGCATGCCCATCCGGGTTTGTTGTCAGTGAGAGGCATCACGAAGGTTTCTGTACCCAAAAAGCTGTCCTGATATTTCATTGCCAATTACTGTAATTGATAAGGCAACTCAGAAAGTGTTAACAAAGTTGAATTTGACAAAAATGGAAATTAAAGTTTATGAAAACAGGAACAATTTTCCCACTCACTCTAATAGCTGGACATAACAGTGCATTATTTATGGCTGCTTTTTCAATTACAGATGCTGAGGAAGAAATGAATTTCCACTTGAAGGTGGAAATCATTTTAACGTTCTACCTTGATTTCCCCTCCTGTACAAGAAGAGGGTCATTTTCATCTCGCCCCTGCTGGGTGTCGCCTTCAACAAGGACACCACCACCCCATCATTAATCTGGCAGAACTTCATTTTTTGGTTTACAGCCATTGCTTTTACAAAGCCATTGCTTTTACAGACAGCCCAATGGGCACATGGGTGCAAACGCTGGTACTCTCCACTGGCTGTTAATGAGTTAAAGCTGTTTTCTGCCCCCAGGGTCTCTCCCTCCCGGCACTTTCGGCTCAGCCCTCTCCTCTTGCTCCATAGGCACGCACCCTGGGCAGTCTGGCTTGGGGCAGGCATGCAGCCAGGTTAGGGATGTCAGCACCATCGGTGATTTGCTATCGCCTTATTCAAACTACTCAGGAAGAGGGAACTGCAGAACTGCAGGGGGCTGCCCACCTGCGGAGCTGACGCTTTCAGACCCATGGCTCGTCCCACACGCCCTTGATGAGCCTGGTTCCCCTGGGACAGCGGGGAGGTGCTGGTGGCGGTCCCCAGCGCGCAACTCGCTCCACCACTCCTGCAGCATCCCGGGCTCAGCGCTGGCTTCGTGCCTTTGCTCTCACCTGCGAGGTTTCCCTCCCTGCCTTTACTCACCTGCTGTGCACAGCGTTTGATTTGCAGCGATTTAATGCAAGTTCTCTGAGCACACCATCCCAGCCCCTGGCAGGGGTTTTCTCTAACGACTCACAACCGGGCTCCAGTTTATTCCAGCAGCTGTAAGTCATTTGGGTTGGTCCCGTCTCATGGCACTGCGGTTCGCCCTAAAAGCCAAATGCAGAGGACACAAATAAAGGCAGAGGGAGGGCAATGTGCTGCTCTTCCCCACCTCCTGCACCTGCACCCCCCAGCCCCTGCCCTGCCCGATGTCCTGAGCAAATCAGACCTGGCAATTCCTGCACATCTGGCTGGCAAAAGGGGAACGTGAGGACAGAAAAATTGCCCCCAGGCTGGATAGATCCTCCAAGGCAGGCACTGGGGATCTTCACAGTGACAGAAATCAAAGGATACATTTCCAGAAGGTGGTTTGGGGGCTGATTTACTGAGCACAAGGGGCGGAGGTACACATCACGTCCCGTGGCTAGCAGCCTGGCTTTGAGCGGCAGCGCGCTGCCTTGCGCCCTGCTCTCCCGGGCACTGCTGCGCGAGCCGGGCAGATCTGGGCTATGATTCCGCCTGAAGCTTGACCTCTTCAGGCCTGGCTCAGCAAGCGATTAGGGATGCATCCTTCCAGATGCACAGCACTGAACAGGGGAGTATGCACTCGTGCACGACACGAATGTCTGGGCTTCGTCAGCCGAGCCCGCGGGCGCACGAAAGGGCAGGAGGGAGGGCAGGGAGCGCTGCAGCTGGCGGGGCCCCCGCTCTTCTCCTCCCACAAACCCACCAGGGAGCAGATAGGGGGAAACCCCGCCTTGCAGTTCCTGTTAAACTAACACTTTACCTGAGAAATGGAGGTAGGAGGCTTCCCTGTCTTGTGGGTGGGCCTGGAGGAGGTGACAGCAAACAAGGCAACAGCCAGCTGCAGCCTTGCTTTGTGCTTTCTATCCACAGGCACGTTTGTTTTGGGATTTGGGGCTGCAGTCACAAATTTAGCATTAAGGCAAATGCCCGTTTCATCAGTTTCGAGGGTGGGTTTTCTTTAAAGCTTTCATCCTGGCAGAGATGTTTGAGGAGCTAAAAATAGGCAGCAAAGTCACGTGAAAACCTCCGGATGTGAGAAATCACATAAAAGATACGAGCGTGAGTCCTTGTTTCCTTGGAAATAATAGTAGTAGTAATTCTTGAACGCGAGGTTGTAGTGGTGAGATCTGAAACCGGCCCCGTGCTCACCGAGGCGCCCTGCGAGGGCCCAGGGCAGGGCGGGAGCCAGGCGCAATGAGACTGAACCGCGGGAGCTGCTCCAGAGCCGGACCCCGGACCCTGGCACTTGCTGGGGCCAGGATCCGGCCCCTCCCTGCCCCGTGCCAGGATGTGCTCCCTCGCCAGGCTCTGCAGAAGGAAACCTGATGAGGTTTCCACCCGCGGCTGGGTTGGACCCAGGGATGCATCCAGGGGGATCAGAGCGATGGGGGCAGAAGGAAGGGCACAAACTTCTCCGGACTGCCGGTGCGGTTTTGCTTGGGGGTCTCGGTTTGGGATGAGCCCAAAGGAGGATCCTCATCCACTGCCCCCCAGAACTTCGTGCCTGGGTCCAGGTTTAAATCCACAGGCGCAGCTGGGCTGGCTGGGAGGGCTGGCTCCAAACCTGGGGCTTGGACAGCTCCGGGGAAATCTCTGACCTGGAGCGAAGTGTGCAGCAGGAGCGCTTCCCCAGTGGAAATCAGGGAGCTAAATGGCACCGTGTCTGCAGCAGCAAAGGGCTCTCGCCCATCTACATGCAAATTGCTTACATTTAAATTTTAACATCCCCAGCCCGAGCACACGCTCAGCTCCAGCCGATGCCCAGGGAGCTGGGCAGTGCTCAGCAGCGCCAAGGGAAGCACAGCACCCCGCAGCATGAAACACCCAGCACCACAGCAAGCTGCGGCCCCGGCTCCTACACCCAGCTTCACGCTCAGTTTTCCAACACTGCATTGCCAGCCTGAGCTACACGCTACCTCCCGTAAATCCTTCCTAAATGAACATTAGCATCTAATTTATTTTAAGGAGACTTACTGCTTTTTATGTATAGTTTCTACATGGGAAACACAGTTGAAGGCCAGTGCTCAGATCCCAAAGCCAAATGCTCACTGGTAGGTAAATGCCAAAATTAAGGTTTTGTAACTCATCCTGAGCCAAAGCTGTGCACCACGATACAGCGATACTCAAACTTTCCACTGGCAGTTCCCAATACCAAGCCTGCTGTGGGCCCTTACTGTAAGTCACCTACAGACACAGCAGCAGATACGAGTAAAATCCTTTCACAGCTGAGATTGTACAAGAGTCTACTGGCTGCAAAAAAAAAAAAAAAATGTTTTGTTTTGTTTGTTTTTGATTTCTAGTTTTGGAGAATTTTATGACATATCAGAAATAACTGTGAATTTCTGGGGAACCTGCAGAGGAGATGCCCCAAAAAACACTGGCAGACTCAGCTTCGCAAGGCTCTGGCCATGGTTTCACCCTTTCCATGGGGCAGCATGGCTCTGCCAGCGCCAGGGAGGGCGTTGCTTTTTGATGGATTGAAAATAAATCTTTCAATGAGAGCAAGTTTGATTATATTCTATGTACGTTTTTGAGCTGGAAATTCTGTTCCCCTGGGCTAGAGCAATATTGCTCTTCTCCTCACTCTTCCACTCTTTTACTACTGCTGCCGTCACAACCATCATCACATTTTCCCATCACTGTTACCAGAAAACAGGGATGAAAGCAAGAGGGGCCGGCGAGGGACCGGCTGTGCGCAGTGCTATGGGTTGCACGGCAGGCTCCACGCCGGCACTGCTGCCGGTCAGTCTTTCCCAAGTTTTGGCAGGGAGGCACAAGGCCAGATGCCCGCCCTTGCCTAGACCCCGTTTTATTCCCTGGTAGGCTCAGCTGTGTCCCATGCGGGCAGCACAGCCGTGGGGATACAGACTAACCAGGCTCCTAGGCTCATCATAAAGACCTTAAAGCTGCCTGTCCATGAGCACAGGCTGTGCTGAAATCATCATCGTGCCCAGTGCTCTGTTCGCCATGCCCGTGGCCTGTCTGCCTCCCAGTTTGCCAGATGCCTACAGGAGGTTTTGTTATGGATGACCAGAAACCGAATTAGGCTGCATCCAAAGAGACAGCGCGACGTTGCTAGGCAATTACGTCTGGCTGGAAGAAGCTGACAGTCATACAGAGTTACTGATCTGTGCAGGATGCAGTGATAAGGTTATCTAATTCTGCGTATGTGACTTGTATAAATTTGCGCTAAATATGACTTCAGCCGCAGAGGTCGAGTGGGCTTCGGCTTGGCTTCGAAGCTGGCGGAGCTGGGGAGCGGCGCAGCTCCCCGGGATGGGGCTGTGGAGCAGCACCTGCAAGAGGAAACGGGTTATGGGGTGGGGGGGAACACTCGGTTTCAGCAAGGTTCCAGAACCAGACCATGCTCCTAAGTTAAAAAAACAAAACAAAACTGCACCTTTGGTGTAATGTGAGCTGCTTTTCTGGCAGGGAAAACAGCTTTTCCTCATCCCCCCCCTTAAATTTTGTTATTTGTTTCATTATGTCTTTGTTCTGCCAATGATCAGACACCATCCATGGCCCAGGGTGACGGGCTGTGCTGCTGGCTCCAGAAGGGCAGGCGGTGCCGTCCAGCCGCACCGGCGCTGCTTCTCCCAGCAGCGGCAGGACAGTCACCTCCCTGTCCCCAGCACACCCTGCTGCCAGCACATGCTGGGGGATGCTCCAGGTTAATTAGCGCTTCCTCATTAGGGCTGGTGCCAGGGGCCTTTGTGGGGAGCACCAGGGCAGGGCTGGGAGAAACCTTAATTTTACCTTCTGTTAATAAACTGAGACTGTGCGAAAATGTCAGTGTGGGGCTCTAACAGCCATGCTGGCGTTGGCTCGGGGTGGCTGGGGACTACACGGGATTCCACCCCTGGATTCAGCTGGTGCCAGACACAGAAAACAGGGAGAAGAGGGCTGCTAAGCCAGAGCAGCGGGTAAAGGGCACCAGAACGAGCTCCTGGGCAAGCCGAAACCCAGAGCTCGGCGATGCGCCAACAGTCATGGTAGAGTCAAACAACCCTAATTCAGGGTGTCTGGCTGTGGGGGCACGTCCGGCCCCCCAGGGCGGAGGGCAGGGTTATGCATATATACCCCCCCCCTTTTTAAACAATGCCTCGTCCCACCTGTGCTTTTTGGGACGAGAGGATACAAAGCGCTGCCTGACACCGTCCAAAAAGCGAAAATCTGCTCTGCCAAGACAGCACCCACGCAAACCCCCGAGCACTGGGCCTGCAGAGCGGGTGCTGAGCTGGCACCGAAACGCTGGGGAGAGCAGCGCAGCACCCCCCTTTCTGCTGCACAGCACCCCCCTTCTGCTGCACAGCCCCCCCGCTACCTGCTGCGAGCCCCAGGCGGAGCGATCGGGGCCTCCCGCTGCTGAGGAAGCAGGAATGCACCCTTCGCTGCCTTGCAGGATCTTGGCTTATAATAGCAATTGGCGCGGAGTCATCCTTATCAGCTAGCACATTAATCTTAATTAACAGATCGACAGCAACAGTTCCTCCCTGCAGCTCCCCTGAGCATTCGCAGCCTTCGCTGGCTCTCGCAGTGCTGAGCCACCGTGCCGGCAGCCTCGCCGTTCCCACCGTGGGGAGGGCCAAATCCTGCACAGAACCGGGGTGGCTCCGTGCTGCAGCCCTCAAACTGGACTCTTGTCCAGGTCAGCAAATCCCACTGGCTCTGCCCAGACTGGAGCCCCCCCAGCCACAGAAGGAAGGGGCAAGGCAGCACGTCTCTCCGAGAAGCCCAAAAAATTACCCCCGCTTTGCAAAGCCTGGCCCCAGCTGCCTGGGCACGGCAGCAGCCTTGGAGGGGCCAAGCTGACAGCAGCTCAGGCCCGGCCGCCCGCACCCCACTCCTGCAGCAGGAAGGCTTTTCTGTTCGCCTACACCGATTGTCTTACTGAATAAACATGCATTAGGCCTCTAAGACAATTTTGCAACTGCACATGGATTTCCTTTTGCGAAGTCTTAAAGCCATAATATTACAAGACAGCTTAAGTTCCGAACATTTTTAAAATATGAACCTGAAGCTCAACTTCTCTGTTTGCACAGATGCTACCAGAAACGCAGCCTGGCTTTCAGAAGTTGCTTTCAGAGGGTGCTTGGTGTTTGCAGAAGTTAGACCACCGAGTTCAGACAAAGAGGTTAGCTTTAGACATCGACTTCTGAAAGCACTGACCTAAGTGTTTTTCCAGCACAGAGGGGGAAAAACCCATCTCAGCTGAAATAGCGGGGCTTTAAAAATTAGTTGCTGCTCATGTGCAGTAGCTCTTGTTATTAAAAACATCATAAAAGTTTTACTGTGCTGACTTAGGGTGCACGTAAAGAATCGAGTTTGTCTTGACAGACCGTAAAGGAACTTTTATGACCTATTGGGTCAATGATTTGCGAGGAAGGATTTACACAGCAGCCCAGGGCAGGGATGCACTGCAGCGGGAGGAATGCGCCAGCATAGCATGCAGGCCTGAGAGGTGGCCCCGCCGAGTCTGGCTGGGAAAACAGCGTGGGTACCAGCACGCCGGCTGCATCCACAGACCTGGGTGCTAGGCGGGGCGTGCTAGCACGGGAGGACACGGGCTGCATGCTGACTGGGTGCCACTGATGGACCTTTATTAGTCTGAGGATGCAAGTGGAGCTTCAGAAGAAAACTTCCCAGTGCATCAGCTCAGTGCTGCCCAGGGCTAAAGCTCTGGAAATGCCGGCTGAACTCAGTTTTGCAATTGCTTTATCTTCTATTGCAAGGTGCCGGGAAAATATCAGCTTTGCCGGTCCAAGGTTCAGCCTCACTACGCCCCTGGAGTAACTCGTGGAAGAGGAGACTGAGTCAGTGCACTGATGTCAGCCTGGAAGGATGCTGCCAGACGCATTTTGGATAGCTTGGATGGTGCGAAGTGAAGCCATGCCAGGCCAGTGGCCTTGTATCAGTGTCAGGGCTCATTTACCCTTATAAACCAGCAGCCACGGCGGTGCACAAGGGCAGAGCATCACAGCTGCAAGCGAAGTGCTGCTGAAACCCAAACGCACGGTGCACCGCCGGCCTTAGAGACTCGGGGGGAGGAGCCCCATCCCACCTGTGAGCAATGAAAGCTGCCCAGGAAAAGAGAACAACCCCAACATTCATGGCTGCTGTCGGAGCCATCCCCAGGGCCAGGCAGCAGGAGGGCATCCCAGAGCAGCCGCCGACCGCTCCCTGCCCAGCGCAGCTCCGCACCCACAGCACGCACCGCAGGATGCTCGGCCGGTGCTGCCCCAGAGCCCACGGCAGCTCCTCGGCCCTGGGGCAGTGCTCCGGAGCCAGCCGGCCTCCCAGAAAGAGGAAACGCTTCAAACATTTCTCTCCCGAGAGGCTGCGTGGGCTGAAAGGAAAAGAGAGAGATGTTTAAGCGGCAGCTTCGGGGCTCTTTCTGAGCAGCTCACACCATGCTGCTCCCCAGGGCGAGCAGCATCCCTGGCTCCCCTGGGTATCCATGTGGCCTTGGGGATGCTCGTGCAGACACACACAGCTGGATGAGGCCCTCCAGAGCCTGCCCCAGCACCACCGACCCTTCCTCCTCCAGCCAGCCTCGCGCCCAATGAGGCGGTTGCACTCTGCAGACTTCCTTCTCCAAAGCCCTTTCCTTCGGCCCTTGGCATCCAGACGGATGGAACCGGATTTGCTGCACACGTGGCAACCAAATGAAATGGTTTCTTTGGCAACAATAATGAAAGCTTGGAAAAATTTTGCTTTCTCTCTTGTGTGACTTCAGCAGCCCAGGTAACACAAAGAAACCGTGCGCATCTGATTTAAATTACTGCCTCTGATAGGAATCAGACACGCACTCCAGCATGTCTGCTGCACGGTTATTTATTTATTTGGGGTCTGATTGATTTAAAGACTCCCCATTGCCCAAGCAGCGGCATGGCACAGTAACTCACTTGATCTCTGATTTATATTTCGTGTTTGAGCGAAGCAGGCTGCTTCTGCCCGGCACAAGACTGCGCTGCATGTGCCAGCACCGTGCTCAGCAGCTCTGGGAACACGAGCACGTACAGAAGCGCGAGCCGAGGCTGCAGAAGGGAATGAGCACGAGGGAAACGCTGCCTTGCAGCGTGCAGATCTGCACGGCCAGGTTCCCAAACCAAAGCGACGGCGTTTCGGGGTGTTATGCTTGAAGACTTGAAGCTCCTCGTGCCTCAGCAGGAGAGCGCGCGGCGGCAGAGATCCCCAGCACACCGATGCGTTTTGCCCCAACGGGTCGGACACTTCCCACCCGACCGTACGGCAGCCCCCCCGGGGGCTCCGGCGGTGAGGTAATTGCACCTAATTAAGTCCCTCCGCGCTTCTGCCTCCCATATGGGGGAAGGATCAAAGCGCTCCCTGTCGTACTGCGGAGACGAGAGGGGCCCCAGGAAAGGGGTGCAAGGGCCCCTGCCCTGCCACCCACGCTTTGGGCTGGTGGCTCTGCCTGGGGAGGGGCAGGGGGCACCCCCGCACCCGCCTGCTTCACCGCGGCACCGGCGGTGCCAAAAATAGCTGGGAGCTATTTCGAACCTTGCTCCCTGCCTCTTTTTGCAGAAATTATTACGCGGAGCAGAGTTAAGATCTGCTGTTCTCTGTGCTGCTCCCACTTGGAAATACCCTATAGGATTTGAGGAGGATAAAAATAGTAGCGTTCAATGGAAATACAAGTGAGCTCTTTAGAAGGTGCCATAATCAGAGCCAAATTCTGAGCCCTCCACCGCAATGAATAGCACTGCCAGTTGATTTCCTTCAAAGTAGTGTTGAATGAGGTCTTAGCCTCATGATTTAAGGGGATGAAGCCCTTCCTAAGGCTTAGAAGATCTGGGTTTTCTAGATCTATCATTTTATATTACCTTCTCTCAGATGCCTTGATTAGACCTGGGGGCCCCCTCCCTGCCCCATTATCAGGGGCCCTTTTCCCCCAGTAGGAATGTTATTTGTGCTGCACAAAAGATTTACCAACTGCCTTTATAGCCCTCCCTGCACTAAATCACACTCCTAATGGAGCGCCTGAGGTAAGAGCACCACTGTTTATTGTATTTTTTTTTTTTTTTTTAATCCATTTAATGGCAGGGTCACACACACCAGAGCTGGGCTGAGCTCTGCCTCCCGCTCCAGCAGCGCAGCTCGGGACATGCTGTAAGGCTCCCATGTCCTGTTAGTCGCACTGGCCAAAATCACGAGCCTGCAGCCCCCAGGTGAGCAAGTGATTTAGTGGCAGGGAAGTGGCCTTTGCCATATGCATCCCCCGTGGCAATGAGACTTCCACGCTTCTTGAGGGTGGGAGACTTGTGTTCCCACTAGGGGACCTCATCCCATTTATCCCCACCATCCCGCCCAGGCAGGATAAGCCCTTCCGAGCCCCTTTCCAGGTGGCACGTGCAGGATCCCCCATCACCGTCCCTGCAGGAATGGCGCGGTCCCTTCTTCACCCACAGCTTGGAAATCACCCAAATGCAGAGAGAGGCCAAGGCAGGAAGTCCCGGCCGTTTTACTCCAGTCCAGACGCTAGCAGTGTGATTGTTCGTGCAGATCAAGGCGAGAAAAAGAAGAGATCGTACTTAAATTCAATTCTATTTAAGATCAGCTCCAACTTCCCAGCTTTCAAGAACACCAGTACCCTTTGGGCAAACCCAACTTGCAAGAGAACCTGCTAGGCACCAGGAGAGTCATCAATTCACTGCAAACAAACCGTAAATTACTATTGGGAAAACATTTCTCCTGTCCGGTAGGGCAAGGCTTGGCCCTGGGCGCAGAACCCGTTCTTGCACAGAGACGACTCACAGCCGCGTGTAGGATGCAACACCCAGTGCCTGGGGAAGGGAACGCAAGGATACCCACGGCCACCTCCTCCCCAAGAGCAGCGCTGCGGGCGGTTCGGCCTCTCGGGGTGTCCCAGGGCTCCGTGTCCTGCTCCTGCCAGCTCCTGCTCCCAGGGGTTTGGGCAGAATCTGGGAAGGAAAGGGACCAATTGTCCGCAGTCCTTCAGGCAAGGATCTTCTCTCCACTGGCTGAAAGGCAGAGCATGGCAAGCCCCATACACCTCGGGTAACCGAGATCTGGACAAAAGCGCTTGCCGGGTGCAGCCCCGCCAGCACCGAACCACCGCTCTGCACGGTGCACATCACCTGCCTCCGCCCGGCCATGGCCCGTCACCTCCCAGTTGTTCTAATTCAGCACCCTTAGCTGAAGCTTTGGTTGATGAAGCCTCTTGGCATTTAAATCTGCAGGATTTACAACTTTACTGTCGATTGGCATCCCTTACAGGGCTAGCAAGTGGGCGGATGAGCCCACATGGGTCCTGTGGCTGGTCCCGTGCGGCAGGGCAAAGGGATGCAGGAGAGCAGCGTCAGGGCTGGCGCACATCCTGGGCACCGCAGCTGTGCAGGCATGGCCTCAGTGACCAGCGACAGTGGCCCGCGGGGACATGCCCATGCCATGCAGACGCCGAGCCCCCGCTCCTCTCCTCACCGCAAACTCCGAGCAGAAGTGGCAGAACGCCGTGGGAGCGGCACGGAGGTGGAGGCAGCCAACACAGACAGTAGCGAGGGCCGAGTCAGAGCCCGCAGCCGGCACAGAATGCCCGAATCCCTGCGCCCCGGCTGCTCCGCGCCTCTCCCACCTGCCGCCCCACCGCCGTCCCCCTCCCCGTGTCATCGCAATTTGCTTTCGATCGCAAATTCGTTTGCGATCGGGAAGTTCCCCATCAGTCATTTTTCTCCGTGCCCTTGTACTGCCGTGACTCCCCATTAGATCGCTGTCACAGGCTGTCACACGCCCGTCACACCTAGCGCCGCGGGAACAACCCAGCCCCTCAGGACCCGACGGCGCGCTGCAGCACGCGTTCCTCCAGCTGCCTTTCACAGTGAGCGTTCCCACCACTCCATTCCACATTTTACTTCCTTAACTTCACACCAACAAAACTTCGGCTGAATACAGAGAACAATAGGAGCAGCTAAATACATTTCCATCCCCGCTGTCTCTTGGTAGCAAGCGCAAATCCTGCTGCCTGCACCAGGGAGGTGGAGAACCTTTCACTGTGCGCTGAGACGGGAGATTTCGGATTGGGAGATTTTGTCCTGCTTGGATCAGAAGGAAATGAATTTAGCTGAGAACTGTGTTTTTCTTGCTCTTTCTTCATCTTAATTTTATAAGCCATGCTGGGAACTAAAGCACGTGGACAGAGAGGTGCAGCCTATGTGCTGCTGAAGTCCATCTGCAAGGACAGACGGGGCGGGTGGCACGGCCGGTCCCCTCCGTGCTCGGCTGATGCTGGCCATTCCCAGAGAACCCCCAGAGGTGGGCAACCCCCATTACAGGCAGCTTCGTGCTTTCAGACCCCACTCGCCATTAACCTGCCGCATAGAACGTCCCTACAACCCACTTAAAATCTAACATATATGTTTATGCATAAGAATATACATTATAGATTATATATACTAGGTATTAACTTGCAGATGAAGGTAGAATTAAAATCGCAGTGGCTCTATGCACCACTCCAAGTTTCATCTCTCCCAAAATACGCACACAAACACTGAGAATTCCTCCTGCGAAGTCCATGTCAAACCTGCCAGGCACTGAATCACACGGCCCCAGGAACGCATTTTGAGGATGAACAGAAAGAAGCTTTATTCGTTCCCGTTCTCACCTGGGCAGCAATGCGCTGTTTCTGCAGCACACCAGCCTGCTCCTTGTCACGTAGATATTTTTTGCCCAAATTCAGCTCCCAAACTCATTCTCTCCGGCAGTCGTGAGGAGCTTACAGCAGCTGATGAGACGCTTCAGACCTCCTCCCTCCAGCTCTGGCCAGCTCCAGTAGCTGTAGCCAACTAATACTTCCTAAAAGCTTTTGATGTGCTGTTATCAAGTGTGTGTTACACTGAGAATTTCACGGTGTTTAAGCGAACGCTATCAGCATTACATGCCTTGAACATCTCTGACTCACCTGCTAGCAGGAGGAAACGAGGATTGCCAAACCAGGGAAAGCAGAACAATACGGATTTTCACACTGTAACTTCCTAGTATTTAATGTGCGATTTTAAGTCCTTCTCACAATGATTTTGTAAGAGAGGTGGTCTGCATGCTGGAGCATCCTCTTAGGTAAGTTGGAGTAGTTTTGACAACTCCAAATGCTGAAAGAAGGTGGAAAAAAAGAGAAATGTTAGAAAATCATGACATTTTCAGGGTCCTGGAAATAATAAATAGTCATGGTGGAGACTTTTCTTTTGGTGTGCAGACGAAGAAGTATTTATTTCTCAATTCCTCACCTAGGAAGCGTACATGGCTCGTGCCTTGGTGCTTCCTGCACAGCCAGGTTTGGAACACTCTGCTCTGGGAAGAGCAATCCCTGTTTGAGGAGCAACAGGGGACTTCAGAAAAGACGTGCGAGATCTGCAGTACAAGAACTACACAATTATTTTCTAGCTTCATATTAAGGGGAAGACCAGAGTTATGTATAGATTGCTCTGTACTCTTACAAGCTTCCACGCTATTCCATAAGAGTTTTGCACATGGGATAACTGCTGGTATGACTTGAAATGCTTTGAGTTAGGGATTTCTGAGGTAGCCATTTGATGTTACTAGTGATTTCTGCGTGCATCTTATCCTTTGCCGAGATACATAAACAAGCAATGAGAAAACACTGCAGACGCTTCTAATGTCTTCCTATTAAACAGGCTCAGACAGGATCAGCATTGGCCTCAACCCTGCCTAGAAAAGGGCCGCTTACAAACACCAAGCAATCATCCATCAAAAGCCGAAACCAGCAAGCAAGCCTCACTGCACTGGTCAGCAGCAGAGCAAGGCAACGAGCAAGACCTAGACACCTAAGTATTACAGAAAGAGACAACAGAGGAAAAGAAAGGTAGAAAAACCTGATATTTCCCTGTCCTTATTACAACTACAAAAGCCATGAACTGAGTTAAGCGTTGCAAATTGCACACGTGGAAAGTCTGCACAGCCCGGCACCCAGGCTGCGAAACCCCAGCTGCCAGAGAGCACCGGCCGTCCCCCGGTTCCCTTCGGGGCAAGCCGGGACCTCGGGGCCAGGATCCCCCCAGGCCGAGCAGCAGGCCTGAACGGGCAAAAACGTGGGCACGCGCCTCACCAAGGAAAAAGTGAAAGGTGGTCAACCCAACCTTCTGTGAATTTACTCGAATGCCAAGGAAAAGAAGGAGATTTAAGAAACTCTTTAACAAGCCATGCATTAGATGCAACCGCTTTGGTGTAAGCAATTTCTTTTTGGGTGGTTGATGGGAAAGAAGCACAGGACAAAAGACGAAAAAAGGTCTGCAAAACAAGGATTCTTGCATGAAAATTATATACTAGCTTTTTCTTCTTTTGATTTCCTCCCAGTTTGTGAATCACAAGTGAAGTTTCACAGCTCTGCTCCCTTTGAAGTACTGTAGACTCAGGTTTACACTCACAACCACAGACGTGGGGTGGCAGCAGGCCATCTGCCCTTCTGCAAGCCTAGATACTTGCCTGAAACCCAACATTCAAACCACAGAGGAATCCCCATCCAGTGCCAGTAGCACAGCAGTGCATCACTTCCCTACCCTTCTGCAAACCCTTCTTGCAGTTCCTGGCACCACACTTCCCAGCCAGGCTGCACCGCGCTGCTGCCGTCAGCATCCCGGGTGGATGCCAGCTCTGCCGCCTTGAACGTAGTAAAATAATCAGAATTTGGGTTTTCTTTAGTCACACAAAAAGGGAAATTTGGGCAGTAGCTCCACCATCGCAAGGGTGATTTCTTCTGACGCAGTTGTCTTTGCGAGATAGCAAGGAGCTTGCCAGCTGTCTGGATCCAAACACAAACCCTGTCTTATGGGGTTTTGCTGGTCTGACACGGTACTCAGCAGTCCGCACTTCCATGTAATCTAACGCCTTGGCACAGCTGGGCCAGAAACGGCCATTTGTCGCATCTGTCATGGCTTTTGGAGACAACTTCTAGCTTCGGCCCCTGGAAACTCCCACGGTGACAAATGCAACAAAACTGCTGCTGGACGCGCACTATCCATCAGCGCGAGGGCCGCGTACCTGATGCTTAAAGAACAAGCACAGTCCTGCCGTGGGTTTCCAAAGCTCCTTCCAGACTCTAAGGAGTCAGCGCCTTTTTGCTTCAATTGTCCTTAAACTTTTGTGTAAGGGACATACATTCAGATCTAAATGTATATTCCCTACAGGTAGCAAAACAAAACCTCTGAACACAACGCTAAGTTCAGCACACACCTTAAAGACTCGAGTGCCCATGTTGCTGCAGCCGCCTGCTTTCTTCTCACGGCAGCAGCCCTGGCTCAGACACCACACCGACGTGCTCACACGACGGGCCGGTCCGACCCGCGATGCTCGAGCCAGCGGTACCAGCACAGCCGGCTGCGCGCTCAGGACCGGGAGCATCCGCTCCTCGCGGCGAGGCTGCTTCTCCACCCGCTCGTCTGGCATGGCAAGCGAGTGCTCCTCGGGTCTGTACAACAAGCACTATACCTTTCCTGTTTCTTCTTATTCTTGGCACCAAGCATTTTGACTCGTTTCCAACTGAGGTTAAAAGCATTTAAGAGTCTGTTTGCATAGCGTTTTTTTTAAAGCGACCTCTGGTTGTAACACACACTTTCCCCAGTGCACACAGAAATATCCAAATTGCTTTTAGTTTAGTAACTGTCTCATATTCCTTGGGGGGGAGGGGGTGGGGGACACACCACACCTCTGGAGTAAGACTTTTTTCTTTGCATTTTACCCATCACTTGGTTTCTGAATTTTAACTTTGCATTTGGATTTGAACAGTTGCACCAAATATCTGCAGTCCCACGTGGGGAGAAAGAAAAAAAAAAAACAAAAAAACATGAACTCAAAAGAGTACAGCAATTTAGATCAGCTTGTTTCCTAGCAGAGGACCAAAATACTGCTTACAAAATACCTATATTTTTATGTCACAAAAATACAATTAGACCCTCAATTAAGTTCTATTAATTTTGCTCATGGGAGTTTGTTAGCACGAGACAACAGAAGGAACTCCCAAGGGCTCTCACTGAAATCTGCACTGAGCTTCGCTGTTTCTGCAGGCACAGAAAGGGGAAAAATGATTACGTACAAAGTAAGAGAACCCAAATTCTGCAGACGTCCACCACAAACTTTCCTTGTACCATTAGTCCTGGGGAAAAAAAATGGACTTACTGCCACAACTGAAGCTTTCTTCGTGTGCAACCGTGTTTGCAGAACTAGGGTGCTCAAGCGATGGCTCATGGGCAAGATGTACAGAAAGACAAACTGCTTCAACAGAACTCCACTTTTTCTGAATACTGGCATCTCCCAAAAAAGAGAGCTTTCAGATTTAATTAAATTTTACTATTTTATTTGTGAAAAAACTACAAGCAGAATTCATAAATAGACATTTCTATTTAAAGCAGGAAAATGATAAAGTGGCTTCTAATAACAGTCGTGCACATGCCAGTAACAGGAATATATTAACATCTTTTATTTGCTAGACAAAGAGCAGTGTCCAATATAAATTTCCCGAAAACATTTAAGACCTGTGAATTTCTGACCAGTTCACAAAACCACCATTGACACTTTAGCATGAAGATTAAAACAAACCTAACAGGACTGTCAGCTCTAAAGACTTTACAGAGCGGAAAAACTTTCAAAAGCGTTATACAAGCTGTCTTTCTGGGCAAATGAAAAATATAGCTCGTATAATACATTAACATAAAAATCCACAAGATAAGATTATGTTTTGACATACTTAAACAAGCATTCTATATTTGTCTCCAACAAACAAAGCTAAGGAAATAATGTAACCATCTTTACACAGTAAATTAAGGTTACAAGTCATACACAAGAACAGAACTGCTTGCGCATTAAAAACTGTTCAGCTCCATTGTCATACTCTAAATGTTGGCTCTTAAAACCATTCGGTTACATACAAGCAAAGGTTATTATATAGTCAGCAATTAATAAATTTTCAATAATTTAAGTTTATGGTAGAGCTTAAAAAAGTAGACTGAGAATGATCTTGATAAGGCAGGTGAAAACATCTCAGTGGAAATAAATTCACAGAAGCTACCGCCACATTTTGGATATGTCCAATTTGAAACGAGCAGTGTTCCAATTAAAATAAATAGCCTGTTTGTGTAAAATGCTTATTTTTCCTTTGCATAACTATGTCAAACTGAGCAAGTCAGGCAAGCTGTGTTGGTGTATGTGTGTGTCTGTGTAAAAGTTGAAACTTAGCAAACGTAACACTGTGCTTTACTTACCTGCTCTCTGTGCCACTGAATACCAGGAGTCTGGTCCTTCCTCTATACTAGTGTTTTTGTTGGCTTGGTTTGGTTTTTAAACATGCTCCCCAACAACAGCAGGATAACCTAAGGATGCAAAGTGTGAAGGGAATCCCATTTCCAGACACATGCCTTGGGGGTGTTAACTTCAGAAATTAAGTGTAAAAGTAAACGCTATCCTTCAAATCCACAACACAACAGCTATGAATGAGGCCGGGTAAGTTCAATGCTTAGCTAGCAATTTCTACTAAATGCAGAATTACAGGTCACTTGTTCCAAAGAAATTTTCCCACTTATTTATAGTAAGCTACTTTATCAAGGAGGCACACCCAAAGAAACAGATTTTACTGACTTAATCAGTAGCCTATGAGTAGCTGGTTACTGCATTAAAGCTTTTTCAACTAATCTACAGGTCCATTCACTTTAAAAAGAAGCAATTTCCTGGTACACACAATGCTTTTTTTGCACAAAATCCCAGATTCAACAAAGAATGCAAGCACGTGTTTGACTAAGCACCAGAAAGAGCCCCGCCGAAGGGACTTGCCACTCGCTTACACACTTTGCTGGATCACGGCCAAAATGCACGCAAGCCTAATTGATAATGGATCATTTATAAAGCAGTGCAAAATATACAAGTTCAGGGGCATCTTCAAAAAATCTCTCTTAAAAAATTATTCCAATACATTTCAGTAAAATAAATAAATATGGCTGACCAGTTTACCCTCCCTGAGACCCTTAAAGGAATAGTAAAAACTGGAAAAGGAATGTCTTTGCAATATCCCACTAATGTTAAAATGTGGATTGAGAAATTCATAGTATTTAAAACTATGTATAATAAATTGTCTTGATGCTCATAGGAAGCATCTGTTTTCCTTTGGTTCTTTAATAAATACTTTAAAAATGCTTAAAAAGGTACAGACAGCCTATACTGTGACTATAAGCAGAATTAAATTGGGGTGCCCATATTAACGTATTCGGAATAAAACCACCACCGCAAAGGCATTGCCGCTGCACATACCTTCAAGTAGGGGTTGTAATGGATTGGTACCTCACAGATTTCTGTCACTAGTGTGAAAGGAACCTACGTCTGCTACTCAAAACCACACAGATTTTAAATGAAATTTTAAATCAGTTGCCTCCACAAAGAGAAATTACTCTTGCTAAGCAAATAATTCACAATATAACAAGCTGGCACAAAGTTGTCAAAAAGTGGCCCTCTTTCATCATACCCCAAAGTTATGTATTTGATGTCAAATAAAGCCACAGCCTCTGTGCCTGAAGTTACTGCAAAGCACCCTGGGGCCACTAAACAAAGATGAAAAGCCAAAGAGTTTCACCTCTTCAGACTAGTGTTTTAGCAGGATAATGCATGGAAGGTAAACTGTAAAGCAACACCAACAGGCCAGGAAAAGAAATTACAGCCTGAATAGCTTTAGAACACAAATGAAGAGATACTGGCCACGAGCAGGAGTTGCACGTGTTGCTCGCTTGCCAGCGTGAGAGCTTTTCACTACTTTTGCTTCCACAGCAGGACACCCAGCAGTGTCCCAGCGTGGACGAGCCTAACGTCACCACTGGATGATACGCTGTTCAGAAATCACTCCTGGAATATGGATGGAATTCAAACAAAACAGTAATCCCAGCAGCACGGACAGGACAGACCGAAGGGAGCCGATGACGACCGCCCCGCACACCGCTGGCTGGAACGAGTAACAGCTCACTCCTTCAACCCAACGCTTCCAGCCCTGCGGCACTCTGCTGCCTTGAAGCCCACAGCAAACAACTCCAGTTTTAAAGTTACCTCAGTCATTGATGCAGGTCTGGAAAACGGACAAAATTCATTAAACCTAAGGATACCAAACTTCTGTGGGATTGGCTATGCACGACATAGCAATGCTCACGTTACCGAAACACGTGAACCTGTGGCACGCTGACACCAGTCTAGTTCTGAACACTTACACTGCCGTTGGACACGAACCTGCAGACTGTCAAGCTGAGTTACCCTGGTGGAAATACAAGTTATCTGGAGCGATCTTCCGATTTCAAATCCCAAGGTATAAAAATCAAAACTGTGTCCAGTACACTTTAGCCACTGCTTAGGGAAGAGATGGGGAAGGAACAAATCGAGAGAATGGGTCCCATCTAGGTTCAAACCTTCAGGAACGCTTTTCACTTAAGACCAGTTCCATTTCAGTTTCAGCACTTTCACAGAAGGGGACTGTCTCGGATCTTTAACTGTTCAATATTTTTTTCACTTCACAGTGTTTCAAGCACCAGCGTTTCCATGTATTGGTTTCAAATAACCCTTTATATATATTTATTTATATATATATTTATATATAATTTATATCAAAACTGATAGTACACAGTATAACTGGAAGAAGAACTGAACTTAAAAAGGATATGTTGAAAGAGGATGGAGTTTGTGAATGCAATAAATAAAGCCCCCTTCCCTCCCCACCCACTCCCTATCCCAAAACAAAAAGTTGTAATGTTCATGGAAAATTGTGCACAGCAGATATTATAAAAAAGTAGATTCAGGAGCACATCCAATTATAAATGATTGTTAGGAAAATCATATAAAACAATGGAATACATAAAAGTGTCAAGAGTAATCGTTAGGGTGAGAAATTCCTTGGTGGCCAGATGCCCACGGCAAGCAGAAATTATCCTGGTTGCATCAGTAAGAGGTCGATGTCCAAGAAAGTGTGTGTTCAAGCACAAAAGAGGCTCTCCAGGATCTGAACAGCATGGGCAGGTGGAGTGTTTGAATTTCATACCCTGATTCATAGTTTCCACAACTCCATGTGCAATTTTCAGAAAGATTCGTCATTGACTGCCGACATGTCCCCCTTTGGCGTGGAGGAACGGGACGAGCCCTTGTCTGTGCTCTCAGAGCCCGAGCTGCTCTGATTCTGTTGTTCTGATCCTGCACTGGAGGTCACTGTAGAAGACGACGTGGAAGAGGAGCGAGTCTTTTCTTTAAAGTCTGTGATAATTACTGTGACATTTCCCACTGTGACTGCCAGCTGCTGTGCAGTACTTCTGTCCACATTTTTCAGTCTGGGTCTAAAATAAATGAGAAAACATTTATAAATAGGATAAAAATAAATGAGAAAGGAAGAGTTTATTAGAAAAAACAGCATTCAACAAACTCAGTGACTTTTCTTCCACTCGCCTGCACAGACTGCAATAATCGAGAAGAGAATCTATGTAGTAAATGCTGCACAGCAGAGGACGAAGGTTTGACCTTCTGCTCCCTGCAGCAGCGCAGCCTGCGAGGGCTGCAGCAGCATGTTCGATCCCAGGGGGAAGACCTGCCTTGTAGAGCTCGGCAAAGGGTGCTGTGCGACAGACTGTTATCTTTAATCCAGCTCAGCCAGAAAGGAGGACACTCTAACAGAGCCAAGCAGACAGGAACCAGGGAAAGCTAGGGATCTCCTCCCCAAGGGGCAGATGAAAGAATTCTGTTATCTAAATTCTCCATCTCATCATGTGCCCTGATGTTATGAGACAAGGCTGTGACTCCGCAATACAAAACCACATGAAAGCATTTGAACACGGTTCTTTCATTCCCATAGTGGATCTCTGCGGCTGCAAACAACACAGGCACTGGGACAACTTGGCTTCTCTTTCAACTGCTTTGAGCTTATACAAATCAGATGCCCAATCAGCCAATGTATAAAATCGCTCAAAACATTCCCTCTGGAAACAAGGCTATCGAAAATAAAATCCAGAACGTACAATGATATTTCTTGCAGCTAGTTCTTTCTGGTTAGGAAAAAAAAAAAAAAAAAAACAGAAGAGAACACATTGGTATTTATAGCTCAGGATTATCTCAGTAATTTGCATGCTGTGCTATCATTCAATTAGTAATGTAGCTAATAAGGGTCTAGACTCCAGGAAGCTGACATTCATGCGCGTTTCAGGGGCTGGTCCAAAGCTCTGAAACAACCAGCTCTTGGACACTCCTCCAGCTACCAACCAATTCCAAGTCAGCTGCAGCGACTGCTGCAATTTACAGCTTTTGCTCCTAATTAAGGGTCAGACTTAAGCAGTGGAACATTCCCAGTAGGGAAATTAAAAAGGAGAGTCTTTATACTTCAGTGAAAAGTAGCTTGCTGAGAACCGCCTTATTTCAAGAGATGGAGGGAAGGATAGCGTACTTTGGGATCAAGCTCCAGCTTTTAAACCTATCTTCTCTTTGTCTATAGCATATTAGGCTAATGCAGCCTAAACAAAAACTGCAGAAATTAAGCTGACTTTGTATTTGCCATGCATACTCATTGCCTTGCAGTGTTAACAAGAGGGAAGTCCTTGAGAAGGTATCCAAGCGGTATTCCAGAACTAGACAGAATAGAAAAAAGTATTAAGGATGGACATACAGCTTCAGAAATAGAAGTGTATTTCTGCAAACTTCCTTAGCAAAAATGGATTTACTGCACCAAAGGCAGTATTTTCATATCTAACCTAGTAGGCTGTTTCAATTTATCACATGCACAACAGGAGCAGCATTTCTAATAGATAGAAAATACAACTAAAATGCTACTGTGCAACTACGAGTAGAACTTCCTACTTGAATCAGCCCCTCGGGTCAGCAACTGGTCTTTCCAAACCAGTAGTTGTGCTTGCTGAATTGCAGCAGCGAGACATACACCCACATGTATGCGTTGCACATACGCACTTGTGAGAGTTAGCAAACTTAACACATAACCACAGACTAGATGAAATGATGTCACCTTGTTTGTGGGTAACAAGAAAGGCCAGCTAGCTCAGCAACTTTTAGGGTTTCCATCAGCTTTCAGATAGCATCTCAACAGATTAACACTGCCCCCAAAGCACTGGCAGCAAATGCAGCAGTAAACATTCCCGGAAGCGTAGTACGCGTACGTATTTTCCTCAAACTCCGAGTTCCTCTAGGAAACCCAGTTCTTCCTGTAATTTGACTGGGTCATTTGTTTTCTGTTGTACTCAGAAACAGCCAAAGAAATGCTGGCCCAGATACCGGAACAGACCTTACTGCCTTCACCTTTCTACAGGGCTGAAAACGCATTCCCGCTATTGCTTGTCAAAAGCCATCACTGATTTAAACACACCAATGCTTCACATCCTCTTCTATGACCAAATTAGAAACGTATTTCAAAAAAACTGAAGAGTGCAGGAAGATGCAGAATAAACCAAGAGATTTTGTCAGAAACAGGCATGGTAACGATGAAGTTCAAACAGCATCCCTTAAAAGACAAGTTACCAAAAAAAGCTAAGAAACCTGGGCACAAAAAAAAAAAAAAAAAGAACAGAGAACTTGGAACTCAGTAAAAATCAGGTCCTTTTAAAAGACTCTTGACAGCACTCTTGAGGACAGTGAGCTGCAAGATAAGTTCCACTGAACTGAACACTTAAAAAGACAGTTTAATAACTGAAGGAGATGATGTATCCCTTAAAAATAGTCCAGCTAGTCCTGATACAATTAAGGATTAATTAGGAATGACAAAAATCTTGCCACAAAAGATGGACTAGATGGCTCTGCAGTAGACAAAGTGACTCCTTTAACAAGTAAAAACAATTATTTGATGCAATCTATCAATTTAATGTTCTCTCATTAGTCGAGTGCATCAAGTCTCCTGCATCCTAAGCCTCAAAGTAAGTACTGTTTTGAAAAGAACAAGACAAAAATACCATTGCAATGAAGCTGTATTTCTATAATCAAATTAGGAATGGACACTTAAATCTTTGGGGGTTGAGGAAGAGAGTTGGCAGTAGTCACCACAAACAGCTCGGTCTTCCAGTTTAAGCACAGTAAATCTCACAATGCCTTCACTACATTCAAGTGAATTACTCTGTAAAGGCTAGTCATTGTTACTAAACATTTTCATGCTATTATTTAAAATCTTCCAAGACAGTTTTCTGCAGTCATGTCTTGCCCATCTTTATGCTAACACAGCAGCGGAAACCATATTTTGCATGTACTTTGCGACTCTTTGCAGCTAACTAACACTGTGCTTCAGTTCACTTAGCTTCACTACAAAACATCTATTACAGAACATTATGCAATTACAGAACAGATGTAATTCTTATGTGGCCCACACAAGGAAAGTGCCCAGTTGAATTCTGCAAGTTCAAAAACATAAACTGTACTTTGACTCTGAATTTTTGATTTCTGGAAAAAACACAAGACACCACTTAAAGAAAAAAAGCATGAAGTATCAGTGTAGATTGAACCTCTCTCCATCCATAAACAGCTGCTCATTTGAAATGGATAAACACAAAACCAACCATTCATGCTTTTTGTTGATAGCAAGATTCTAACAAATCTGTTCACGCAGTCTTAACTCCAGTCTACTCAGAGAATTATCTTGACAATTAGTTACTTAATTACAGGCAAGGAAATTAAAAGAAAAAAATGTAACCTTCATTACTGCTATCGAATGACAATAAGAATTTGATAAAGGCCACTATGATTGTTGGTGAATTGTGCCCGCTGTATTTTACAGTCAAGAGGCATTACTGCCCAGCCGACATACAATTATTTAAGCCAAGCAACGAGAAATGAGGGGCTAACAGAACAAGTATTTCCAAGGCTTGAATCTGTCCTCGCCAGAAGAGTGGTTGAGTGCTTACACATGTACAAGGCTCCTAGCTACTGATGGTCTCGTCATACCAACTCTGTCAGATCCTGTCAGTTAGACAGTACTCTGACAGTCCACCAGAAAAGCAGTGTCTGCTATTTAATACAATTCTCAGATACAAACAGCTTAATTTTTCTATAAAGTTACCTTGAAGTGTGATTTGAGTCGCTCGTCTTTGTTGTAGTATTCCCAGATTGTATACTGTTCGCTTCACTAGGAGGATCTTTCACAATATCCGACTTTGGTCTGTAAAAAGTGGAGGGAAGAGGAGCGATTATGATGTTAGATTAACTTTTAACTAAATTAATCAATGCACAGTCCTAAAGTCACACCACATTAATAGTACATCCTTGAAACTTACTTAGTCTTCTTGTTAGTGTTCTTCTTTGTAACACTTGGACTAATTTCCTTCTCTTTGTCAGGTTTTTCTTTGTCTTGTTTTTCTACTTTCTCCTTCTTCTCCTTCTTAGGTGGTGGTGGGGTTGCATATTGCTGGGCAACTTGTTGTGCCACCAACTGAGAGTTTATCCTAGGTTTTCTATAATGACAATAAAGAGAGATCTGTCGTCAGACTTCATACAGCAAAAGTTACCTCACCAAAAGCACTGTGAAGATCTATTTCAGCAACCGCAGAAGAATACTTCACTTATGAAATACCACATGAAAGCCCTTATTTAATGTTGAGTGCTACTGTTGCTACTAAACAAGACAGAAATTTTCCAATTAAGAAATACTCCAAACTGCTGTTTCATCATTTTTTAGCCTCATCTAATATTCTTAAGTATAATGCTCCTTTTCTTCCACCCATTTCACGAAATTGCAGTCCAAGTTCAGGGACAATAGTGAAAAAGCAGCTTCCAAGAAGTTGCCAACCACACAGCATGGCTACTCTTTAAGAGAAGGAACAGAGGTAATGATAAAAACAAGTTCCCTGATAAACATCGGTCTCCTTCGTATCTTCCAACTTAATTTTTCAAATGAGCTTCTAGTTTGCTGATGCAGTGAACAGCACATGCAACAAAGAACAAGAGAAGGTAGGAGATGACTTTGTCCCAAATACTGGGATTGAAATTCACTGGAAAGAACACAGAAAACAGACAGGCATTCAGTACTCCATCGGCAGAAAGGCCGTGCCAGCCTCCGACAGACTGTCCTCACACAATTGTCTAAAATCCCTGAATGGTGCTCAGTAACATATACAATGTATGTTCAGACTGGAAAAGAAGCAAAAGAGGGTCAGGCACTTCCAAAGCACCATGAGGTTTCCAAGAGGCCGATGTAGGCAGCAAGGTGCAGGACAGCACGCCGGCTGGGGTGCGGGTTGGAGGAGCTGTCGAAGCACGGGGCAACCCCAGGTAAGGCGAGGGAAGTGACCTGAGTCGTGCTGCGACCACCGGCAGCAGCCTCGAGTTTGAGTGAGCTGACCGCGTTCAAGGGCAGTGCATGGGACAAGTAGTGCCTAAGAATAAAACTGTGAGGTTGGAGTCAGAGAGAAAAAGGGAACACGAAAGAGGTAAGCAAGCTGTCTTTCAAACACTATTTCAAATTACGATTTATACAAAAAAATACCTTAGCACGCAACGAGAACCTGGTGCTCACAGATTTATACCTTAGTCTCTTCTGCATTCTTTATCCAAACTTTCATCTCCCCTCAGCTTAACAACTCGAAATCTCGCCCTCTTGGCCTGGCACATCACAAAACAGTTCATTCTCTGAATGCTCTGACTACCCGTGATTGATGGACCTGCCAGAAAGACCTACACCCCCTGCACCATACATACAGCTTAGGAGGGGAAGAGAACTGGGTTATCAACTCCATTCATCTTCATTTATGAGCTGCACACTAATTGCAACAGTTGTTCATACTTGCCTGCAGTTGTTATACTGGTTACAAACACAACTCAAGTCTTCCGCATAGATCAGACTAACACGTTGTTAACGAAAGCCTTTCAGGGGCAGCGCATCGCCACCGTGCACCGGGAACACAGGAGGGGCTGCGCGGGGCCCCAGGCCAGCCCTCCCCGTGCCCCAGCTCGAGATGCGGGAGCGCCCGGGCCCCAGGCCCGCCGGAGGTCCGGGGAGCACGGCCGCCTCCACCGAGCTCCCCGCCGGGCGCCTGCGCGATCCTAAGCTGGCCTGCAGCGACGCGCTGCAGCGACACCGCTGATTGCTACTGAAATACGCTCCCCAAAGCGCCAAACCCTGTTAGTCTGATCATCACCTACTTAATTAATGCTGCGCTGCTGATTACCCGGCTCTTCAAACCGTCAGCTCTTCGGCCCTGCTCAGTGCTGCCGAGCACAAAACCCATGTTAGCTGCGCACACCCAGGGGGAGCCGATGGCTGCTGCCCTGCAAACAAGGTGTTTGGTAAAACCTGCTCCAGCATCAAGCTCCATGACCCTTCAGAACCACCTCTGATGCCTTCTCTTTTACCACAAACGTACACGGAGTCTTTCTTAGGAAGCTACGCAGTGTTGTCATGTTTTGCCTTTTTTTATACAAACATACAAAATACTAATTGCTGAAAGGCAGCATCTGCATTTAGAGATGATAAATGCAGACAATGGAACATCTAAAAAAGTTCTACTTCCTGTCACATAAAATCCAAATTTCTAATATGCCTCTCTTGGTGCTGCTTTTCTGTACAATGGTACAAGGAGGCTCTTAACTGACGCCATATATACCCAAACATTTCATTTCCCTACAACAGGTTATTATCAAGCCTACAGGCTGGAACCAGGCCGCTCTCTGCCTCAACAACACCGACATTTGGATTTTTCACCCAATACAGAAACCATAACACATTTTATGCAACAATCTGCATGTATTTCCAAGCGAACAAAGATGATCTGGACTTCAGCCTGAAATAACTATGCTGCTGGAAAGTTTCACAGATCAGATCCAGCAGTTACCTCTTCCACAGAATAGATTACAGAACAGTGAATGTCCTTAGCATCCTTGCATTTAAAGCCCCGATATACAGCAACTTCCGTCTGTGTGACTGTGAATAAACATGTCAGAGTAAGTGTTTTGCTTATACAGAAGAGATTTTCAGATTGATGCAAGCTCACTAAAAGCTGGCAGCAGCAGCAGCTCGTCTAAAGCAACCTGTTGACCTACTACTCTTCCAGGAATGGCAGAATTATGAAACTTTTCCTTAACAGCAGCTAATACAATTAGGTAAAAAAAAAAAAAAAAAAAAAAAAAAAAAAAAAAAAAAAAAAAAAAAAAAAAAAAAAAAAAAAAAAAGGATGTTCACACACCGTTTCCTGATCTTCACTTCCCATATCTTAAAAAAATAAAAGTAAAAAAAATAACATGTCAAGAAACCTTCAAAGGAAGGGCAGATACTATCTCCCTACATGATTAACCTCACTGCTTGAAGCTGCCTCCTCTGCCCAGACTTACAGTTATTTGCTGTTTACACAGCCAGTTAAATCAGAAACTTGAGCCGTTCATGGGAAAACCCAATTCAAGAATCTGAGAGCGCCTTCAAAGTCTGCTGTGCCCGTTTGTGATGTTATTTCCAAACTTTATTTCCAACCTTAACGGCTACCAAGATGCATTTTACATTGCAGCAGTGCTGCACTGCTTGAACGAAGACATGAATTTTAAAATGGAAACTTATCGACTAAAAGAAAAATGAAATAATCACACTGTATTTCCCCAGGGAAGGCTATGCATAAAAAAAAAAAAGAAAAAAGAAAAAAAAAGCTTCCTGCAAAGCCACCTCCCCCCATGACCTCCCACTCCTTATCTGTGCATTTGACAGCACACTACATTTATTAAGTTTTATCATTTTTCTGGCCAGCCACTGACATAACTAGCACAACTTCTCCAAAAAACACATTTGCATATTCCTTCTTGCGCTCTGACCGCTCGCTGCTAGGAGCGAACACGAAACCGAAAGCGAAGCGAGCAGGAAGGCGCGTGCACGGGAAGGGAGCTGCGGGAGGGGGCCCGGCCGCGCCGGGGGCTTCTCCCGCGCACCGCCGGCAGCAGGACGCTGCCGGGGCTCTGGTTAACGCGCTGCAGGACCTGCTGTGCGAGAACGGGTATTTTGGTGTGCTTTCTATTTTGTATCGTGTAACGCAAATACCCGATGGCTTTCCAATCCACTGCTTGGCCATTTCACTCACGCTAGCAGCAAGCTTAGGAAGGCTGAAGAACAGGTACGTTAAGCAACTGGCATAATAATAATAATAATAGGAGTAATAAAATCCTTAAAGGAAGGCCCACGCTACCACTGCAGCCAGGACACACTGGTTACAAGCCCTTTACAAAACAGCCAAGCAAAGCAAGTACAACAGCACATTTTTACCACAACAAGCTATAACCATAGTAACCACAACCGAGCGAAGTATCTGCAATATCCAAATCTCGCTCCAAGTTTCCCTGCCTACCAAAAGCACGCTGCAAGGGCCAGCACGGGTCTGCCCTCAGCTGCCCAGCACAGGGGGCTCCCCACGCACACCCGTCCCGTCACAGCCGCCCTCGCGTCAGCCTTGTGAGCTCCCCTCCAGCTGCGGCAGTGACGGCTTGCGTTGCCTTCCAGAAACAGGAAAGAGTATAAATTCAGTTATAGTTTGCACTGGATACTAGTCGACTTTCCTTTCAGAGTATGAGCAATAAAAAAAATAAATAAAAATGAAAATCAGTGGAGAAACAAGCCTCATTCCCATGTGGGCTACAGTGATTTAGCATCCTTTGGCTTCTACCACAGTATTTGAAGTCATAAAAACAGAAGGATCCCTTTTTTCAAACACTACAATGTGGCTGAGTCTCCCTGCTCCTAATTTTGTTCCCATCTGGCACTTTTATTTTTGGCACTCTCCAAAGAGAATGGTTCAACTCAAATACACTATTATTACTTTAATATAAGTTACCATTCAAGCAGAATAACCTGAACAGAAACTTGAAGCCCATTCCAAATTTTTCTGTAAGACTGAAGAGCCTCAGAAACAAGCATTAACCATTTTTACCCCAAACGTGCTCATCAGCTTACTTTCTGTGACATTAAAACAATTCATATAACCCACAAATACATTTAAGTGACAAAAATCCAACCCCAGCTCAGCCTCTTCTAAGCCTTCCACCCGGCACCCACACCCGAGGAACACCGATCTCGCCGTTTAGTAGAAGGTTTAAAGTAACTACATCGTACACAACACGCAGCTAACAGATCTCAACTTCCCAAAGTTATTTGAAGAAATGCAATACTTAGTGCTACATTTGGTCCACGAATTCCCACGCAGACATCAAGCGCTGAGCCACGGTGCTCTGCCCCTTCTCGCAGACACCGACTCATCCCACCAGGAGCAGGACAACGCGTGTTTTTCAGATCATCCCCCAGCCCATGCCGGTCCCTCTGCCACTAACGGGCACTGCTGCTACAGGTGGCTGCCTCAATCCCCCATCCGTATCCCTGCAAACCAAAATCACACCCTGGCAGCCAGCACTGCTGCAGCCTGCTCCACACCTGACACGCGGTGGGTGCTTTCACTCGCGGGCGGAGGGCAGCGTCGCAGGGGAGCTCACGAAGCAGCACGGAGCTCCCAGCCAAGGCGTCCTCCCAGCCCAGCCGTGGCTGCGGTGCTCAAGGGCAGGGCTTTTTGCCAGCCCAGGAGTCAAGGAGTCGCTCCCCAGGCAGCAGCAAGGATTACAAGACTGGCTCAAACCAAGAGGTAAGGAAGGAGAAGATGCAGGTATTTTCCTCTGGAAATACTGAAAGTGACATCAGGCTGCCTCAAAAAAAAAAAAAAAAAAAAAAA
>VXAA01000779.1:217377-250224 GCA_013399115.1 Anseranas semipalmata
CACCTCCATAGCAGTCTCAAAAGCCCGCAAGTTCCACACCAGGGACAAGAAAGCCAAAACTGCTATAACAATGCCAACAGATGAGCATAAGAACAATTCTTCAATGCAAGTGTCTGAAATAAAGTTTCCTTCTACCCGACATTAAGTTAGGCTTTGCTTGGACAATCTTCCCCTAATTAAAGTGACAGCTTGGGTAGACTCAACTGTCAAGATCCAGCCCTGATGTGACAAACAAATTAACATTACCCATTTTTTCAATATCAAGTGAAAAGGGTTGTCTTCTCCCACTCTAAAACTAAGAGCAATTAAACTAAATTAAACTGTGCTTTCAAAGGTGCATTCAACCGAATTGTTTCACGTTAAAGCGTTACACTGCACTTTGCATCACCGAGCAGGTATTTGCGAAACCGTTCGTGCTCTTTGCAGCAAGGAAATACTGATGCATGCAAAAGCTGAAACATATTTGTCTATTTAGAGCATGATTTTAGCATGTAGGTCTTTAACATGAACCGCTGTAAATGCTGCACACAAATACTCCTTACTGCCTTTCACTAACAGACCTGCACAGAATCGTTGTGCTTGCACACACTGTACCCTGGGAGTGTCCTGTTAAGTGACACTGGCAAGTCTGGTTCCTGGGAAGTGCCAGCCCCTCCTCGAAGGGCTCCCTGCACGTGTTACTGTGTTCTTGAAGTCAGAAAAAACTGTACTTCTAAGGTTCTGCCAAGTATCTACCAGTGCATTTTCTTCTATATCTCAAAGCTTGCCTTTAAAAACCTGTTCCAGGACTAAAACGCAGAACCCAAAGGGTCAGGAATTCTGCTGCTTTACTCGCAGCTGACTGCGCACACAGATCACACCACACGTTCAACCTGTTAATATTTACTTGGACTTGGATTTACAGAGGGATAAAGGAGGATAAACTTCACTGTTTTCTTCCCCCCCCCCCCATGTGACACTAATTTCTGTATCTGTTTGGGATTTCTTTGGTCCTGCTTGAGAGAACACAAGCCACCCATCTCCTGAAAACATCAGAAGAGTAGAAATAGCAGCTTGCTTTATACCCACAGTAACACAGGCAGATCTTAAGGGACTCCAGCAATGCCCAGAAATGTGGATCTAATTATAATTGCTCTTACTTTCCTACAACTATGTTATCGGAAGAATGAAAGTAGCATCAAGTGGGATTTCAGAGTCAAAAGCCTCATGTAACATGAAGTACTGAGGATTTGGATAATTTCATGCTGTTCTAGCTTTGATGCAAGTGGTGATACAGCAGACCTCCGAGAGGCTCTCTTTCTTTGAGGAAATCTGTTTCATATGCAGTACAGCGTAAAGTTGAAGTACACGCTTATTTTAATAATCCTAGTAACACATGAATGTGTCTTTGCTCAAAGGAAAAACAAGACTAAAAGTATTTATGTGAGTGTTTATGAAACCCTTAGAGCCAGAACAATAGCACAATAAGCCAACTTCTGAGAAATATTGTAAAGGGAGGTTAGAAACCAACCCATGAACACATTCAACAGAAAAAAAATATTACCTCCTTAAAAGAATTGTACATCTATAAGAGCCAAAACTTTAGAGAAATTAAGCCATAAGCATGATGGGGTGAGCACTCATTCTTGTATGCGTATTTTCCAGCTCATTTGTGATGACCACATTGTCCTTTTTAGCAACAAGAAAATAGATGAATGGACAAATTGTCCTTAGTGTACAACTGCACAGCACTATGAAAGCTGTATACACTTCTCTGAAGTTCTCCGTGTAATACAAGATCACAAGACAACCAACACTAAAAAGGCTAAAAGGACAAACAGCAAGAAATACGTGATTAAGCAACATTTTGTTGACAGAAAAGAATTTTCCTTTAGCACTGATGTACTAATGCTGTGCTTTTGTTTAAAATAGATGTGTAAAAATAAAGAAGTTAACCTAAGGAACATCTACTTTGGGTTGCAGGTTTTAGTTTTTCACAGCATCATTAGCAAGACAGTTATCCTTCAGCTGAAAGAACAGGATTTGCTATTGACCTTATACCGAAGGACATACTGAAGTGTTTGTAAGACTTCGTGTGAAGTCATTATTTTCTTTTACATTTTTTCCAAAATGTTCAGACGTAACACTAACAAAACAATTGCTCACCACAGAATTCACTAAGTACATTTAAAAACACATGGCCACCTACAGAGAGCCTCCAACAAACCATGTAGTGACTCCTTGACCATCCCGCCTGCTGTTTCTCGTGTCCTCTTATGAGCTAAGAATAGGCAAGGCGAAGATAGAGGAGCCTCAGTTTCCTGATAACTAGTCCTAGCTACGGCAACAAACCTTGAGCTCCTCAGATTTCTGAAGGAACAGTATTTTGAACTTTGTTTGTCTACCAGAAGTTTTTAGGCTTCAGGACATTTCTCACAGTTTGAACACCTCCCACAGTAGTTAGGATTTTAAACTTTAAAAAGTTCAAAATTATCAGCAATAGTTAATTATTTAGTGGTCTCACAAAGCTGCTAGCTCCCCTGCCTCTTACTGTGAAAAGATGCTTTTCTTCAATTCCCCACCTCCTTTTTGTTTTAGTTAATAATAAAAACATTATTAAATAAAATGCAAGCATTACTGAAGAAAGCATTTGCTGGAAGCAGCCAGTTGCAGCCCATCTCGCACTCTAAGGTATCTGAGGCTCTTTCAGTGATGCCTGTAAAAAGAAAACCCAATTCTTGCATGCTACCAGGAGCCTCAGCATTGTTTATTCCTCATTATTTGGGCGTATGTACAACTCATAGCATTATTTCATATAATCCCAAATTGCAAAGTAGTCTAAAATCAGGGCCGTAAGATGTTTTTGTTAGTGGTTTGACGAGAACTTTCCCGTGGTAAAGCTGTGAGTGGTCACATAATTCCTCAAAACGCTCACTCTAACATAGTACAAAACTGAAAACTGCAAACATTGTTTCAGGTAATCGGTCGCACAGGCACTACCGCAAATCTAAACGTGGAAACGAATCGGTAGCGTTAACCTCGCCCCAAATTAAATAGAACACGCCCAGCGGTGTGCTCGCACAGCACGACGTGAGAGCTGGTGGAGCACCAGCCAGGAGCGAGCCCCCAGGCTGCAGCCCTCCCGCAGCTGCCGGGTCGGGCGCGGGACGGAGCGTGCAGCTGCTCCAGATGTATTCGCGCGGTGGGTTAGCCCCACCGACCACGTTTCCTACGGTAGGAGCCTCACAAAGCAGCCCAGCATTGTTTGAAGAGCAAGGCTTTTCAGGGAGTCAGTTCTGGAGAATTCTTCACCAGCCCAGAAATGCCAGTGGGACCTGGAATGACCTGCACCAGCTGCGAGGTTACAGCCAGAGAGCGGGGACATGTGGGTAGCTGTTGGAGTATTTTGCACTGGGGAAGCACCGCTATCTGTGTTTTCGTGAGCATACAGAACTTGCACAAAACTTCCTTCTTCTTTAAAGGGAAAGTGATAAATCACAGAAAGGACTCTCTGGTTAAAACATACTGAGCCAGAGACCGATCATAAACCTGGATCTTCTCCACCCAACCTCCTGTGCCCTGCTTGCCCTTTTCCTTCTCTACTGCAGACCCCTATAAAAAAATGCAAAAATATGACTAAGACTGTATGGTGTGCAAGTTTTTGGACCGCAGGTTTTTGACTAGGACAATGCCAGTGCCAGAGAACCAAGGAACAACAACACCTGTAGCAAAACACCGAGGCTGTGGAAAAGACACATGACAAAGCACAGGACACGCTCTAGATACCAAACACGAAAAAAAAAAAAAAAAGTTTAAAGATTTTTGAGATGCCTCTGTGGAGCCCTTCCATCGAAGCAGCTGGGCCACCCGGCACCACCTCCACGCTCCGGCTCCTGAAACAGGGCAGACCTGGCACCCCCAAAGAAATACATGCGACAGGCATGAAATTGAAGTCCTTCACGTCGTGTTTTATATAAACCATGGCAAAAGGCCTTGGAAGAGTCAACAAAAGGAATCTGCGTGTCTTTCCCCGAAGTTCCAGGTAAGAAGCAGGTGAAGTCTCGGCACACTGCAACTCTGCACACCCTCACGGTTTTCTCTGAAGTTCCCCCCTACTTACAGCAAAGGGACAGAGCTCACAGCGCCAAGCACGGTGAGAGCTCCTCTTGTACTCACAAGAACAGCAAGCCATCCTTACAAGGTCTTCTGCAGAACTGCACTGCTCGAGAGCGAAATTCCTCCCTTTTTGCAGCTACCTAACTTCAAGTCGCACCATGCCAGAAGGAAGAGTTAAACACAAGTTGTTCTTCAGGCTTCTCTGGTATCAGAACGTGGAGGGAAAATAGTGGTGATGGTGAATGACAACGATGGGACAGGATAATTCCCCACCTCATCTGTGGGAGCTAACAAGCGCCAGCGAAACCCCTGCAGCTGCCGGGGCCGCTGCCAAGCCCCGATTCCCAGCCGGGACCCAGCGCGAAGGCACCGAGAGCTCCCCGCGCCTCCCCACTCCGTCCCTGGTCCTCGCCCCGCCGGGCGGACTTGCGGCCACAGGCACGGCAGCAGCCTGCGGATGTAAACCCACACGCACCACCACGGCAGCCCCAAAGAGCTGTATGTGCTGCGTTAGGATTGCACCTGGGTTAATTCGTTAGTTATTTCTCATAGGAACATCTTTTCAGGATGGGGAAAAGTCCGAATGATCTTTTTCTTCCTTCTTTACAAAATAAAGGGCATTTCCTTAAATAGGGAGTTCAGAACACACTTCTAAACTATTGTAAAACAAAGTAAGAATTGGCAGAACAACATCAATTTTACCACCTTTTAAGCACACTTTTTGTCTCGATTAATGGAGAAATAGAACTGTTCAAACACATCTATTCCCGCCAAAAAAGATTTTAAGCATCTCTAATTAAATCAAGGCACAGAAGGGATCACAACTTCACTACACAAGTACTATAAAGCTACTTCTGATTCATGTCCACATACAAAATCTCAGACAAAAGCAGATAGCCAGAACTAGTTTCTCAGATGCTTTCTTTCTCTATTTTACACAAAAATTTATTTTCTAGTAAGGTTAGGGGTTTTTTAATGGCAGATTTTTTAAAAAATATGAATTTAGGAAAAAAAGAGCACAGTCTTTCCTGCAAAAGTTGCAATATGTAATAAATTAAAATAGCATCAATACACAACTGCACCATCACCCTAAGTTCCAGCGGAACAAGAATAACTTCTCAACTCTCGCTCTCTGCCTAAACATTTGCTTACCAACACTGGTTGTTAGCTCCATGGCGAAGCATTCAGAAAAAAAAGCATTGCCTCCTATTCATTTATTGTATTTGCAGGGAAGAAGTTCTACAGCAGTAGAAAAATTGTGCTAATATATTCACAAAATCCACAACTGAGTCTATATGAAATTAGATGCAGCCATAAAGATCAGACCAAGCCTGAACTCGAAAAGATGGCCTTGGGATTACTGAGTCACATTTCTAGGTATTTTCTTCGGTCACTGACATGTTTACGCTCACGTTGCAAGTGCCGCACAACCTTTATTTTTAGACACACTGTTTGCAACCACCCTCATCAGGCTGTTGACCCATTCGCCGATGCACTGAGCTTCAGGTACTTGTTAATCCATCACTGAAAACTCCCATCGGTACTTCATCAGGTTGTACACCAAAACAGCACGATTTGTTGCTCAGCTGCTTCTGGCATCTTCATCTACAGACACACCTTTGTGCAAGATGGCAATACCAAATGATCCTTGATTTACAAGGACTTACAAAATCGTTATGGAAAATTCACTGATACCAGCACAAAGTTTACTTGCCTACTACCACCAGAACGATGACAAGACACTTGCTTGTCAAAAGTAAGCTGCTCTCAACAGCAAAAACTTGAAAACAGTTCATAAAGCTGGCAGCAACCAAGATGCATATAATAAAATACTCAGAGTTACAACAAAAGCAAATCCTTGAATACTTCTTCCTGTTTGACTATTTATTAAGCTATGTATAATCCTGAGGAAAGCAAACAGCCTCAAAACTTCCTATTTAGCAACAAGGTGCATTTGGCAGCATGAAAGTATAAACGAGTCAGATGAAAGTTTAACATGCAGATTCCCCAGAACAACCACTCACATCTATTGTATTATGGATTAAAACAATGAAAATCTGAGGAAAACAAGAGTTTTAGCAACTCTACCTGAAGCTGAAAACTAGGAAAACTAGACTTGGTATTAAAAAAAGCATTTTATAACTGCTGCTAATACATACTTCAGTTTCTGACACTGAAAACTTGAGCAGAAGTGGAAATTGTCAAGTATAGATCATCATTTAATTTAGCTTGACAAGTCCCATCCAGGAGCACCCGCCTCAAGGCTTTGAGGCAGTTCTTGTTTCGTGCTAACTGAAAGCCAAGGTCAGCCTGATGGTTCTTTGGGCTCGGGTGGGGATTGCTTTCAGCAGCAGCTGGAGGATTCACGCCGATGTCGCCAGCTCCTTGTCCCTGCTCCCGCAGCCCAGCCACCGACAGGAAAACCATACCAACCCCAAGCTGTGCACAGCAGCCAGCTTCCCCACCAGATGATAAGGAAGAAGGGGAAAAAAAAAAAAAAAAGCAGCAGGAGAGAGACCAAACTTGGAAAGCTGCAAGCAAGGAAAAGGAGACATGCTGGTGAAGTGAGGTCCCTACAAAAAAACAGACATCAGCTGTCAAATTTACTGCCTGGAAAGCCTGAGATGTGATAGACTATTCTCTAAAATCCCAATAAATACAGTTCTGAAGTTGTTCCAAAACCCAAAAGTCTATATGTGAAATACATTTCCAAAAGCATCCTTAAAAGCGTGCTGTCAGGTAAGCAGAAGCAACAACACACATTTTTCTCTTACAGGAACACAAGTTCTAACAGCATTTTCTGTGAACATCCTCAAGCACCTCCAAATTTGAGTATGTATCAGACAGACAATGCTCAATAATGTAGCATCACGTAAGTACAATTACTGAAGAAGCCTGCCAGCCCCCCCCAATTTTTTTTATTTTTTTAAAAAGAGGAAAAAGTTTAACATGGTTTAATATGTATCTGCAAAAATCAGCACTTAAATACCACCTGTCGTACAGCTAGTGTTGAACGGGATCTTAAGACTTACAAGTTGCACACCGTTACTGGTGCAGATTTTGTATTTTGACAACACATTTCAAACATCCATAATTTGTATTAGCAAATGAAGGATGAATTTTAACTAAAATGACGGGAATTTCTATTAACTTTGGGACTGAAATTGTAAAACTTGGAGCCTCTCCTGTGCCTCCTGTAAATCAGCTCTGATGCAGAGAGATCAAGAGGTTTTTTGCAGTCATTGTCACCCTTTCCACTGCTGTCCTAAGATAAGCACCGACAGGACTGAGCCAGCCTATGAACCTGGAGCAACGGTCACCAGCAGGAGCTATGCGGTGTGGTTTCCAGGCGCTGTTGGGAAGCACAATGCTTAAATATGCATAGTGCTTACTCTGAGAAATGTGGGCAACTTGAATACCTATCCTTCAGACAGAGAAGCATGATAGCTTTGCTTAAAAACAAGCAAGAAATGTCTATGGAGTAACTGTGTTGCAGAGCTACTTGGCAATGCAGGGATGCGCAAGTTTCTCAGAGCAAGATTGTACTGCACTTGCATGACACGAACAGAATACACTTGGGGAAAAAAAAAAAAAAAAAAAAAAANAAAAAAAAAAAAAAGACTTCTCTATCGCTTCCCAGCCAGGCTAAATTCCCACAGAAGCAAAATGAGAAACTACCTGTTCTACAACAGATGCTGAATAGTCTCAATAGGCTCTAAATCTCCAGGGATGCCATAAAAAAAGAGCCGACTGAGCAAGGCAGAAATTTTAATTCAGCTACATCAGAAACTGCAGGCTTTACCTAAACGAGAGCCATGGAGCTTTTCCAGCAAGGCAGACCTTTTCACAAAGAAACATCAATGACAGGATTTCCTTTAATCTGAAGGTGACGTTTTAAGAGTCCTTGGACATCGGCGAAGTTTCGGCCGGCTGCAGACACGCAACGCGAGCGGCGCACAGTGGCGGGGCGGCTGTCGGCTGCTCCCCATCGGCTGCCTGCACCCCACCTGCCCGGCACAGAAACAGCCACTTCGGGGGCTTAAGAGGAAGCCTTCCTGTTAAATAGATCACTTTGCTTTCCTGAACACTGCAAGAAATACACGACGCTGAGAGGACAAGGACGCGGGCAGACGTGCGTTTTCGCAAGGCTTAGAGGAGCTTTCTTTTCTTGTCCAGAAATATACAATTTGAGAACTGAACGCAGACGCAAGGGGGAAGTTTCTGCTGCCCGAAAGCCTGGCTGCAGCCAGGCCACGACGCGCAGCAATCCCGTGCCTGCACACAGGTTTCTGCCCGAGGAAGCCCAGGGAGAAATCAGGTGCCCAGCTGCAATCACCAGCCGATGTTCAAGCACCTGCGTGAAATGCAAATAAGCCCAACACAGCCCAAGAAGCACAAAAACTTTTGCTTTCAGAATTATTACTCCTGGGCTTGAGGAACTGGCTTCAGTTCAGTTTCTCACCCTAACTAGAAAGCCTTAGGAAAATAAACAACTGATTCCTTACTTGGAGCACTAGTGCCGATACCTACATGTGCCTAACACACCACAGGATAAGGAAACTCAATTACCTTTAAGAACAAAGCTAGCGGAGAGCTACCTACAAAACAAAAAGCTGGGGATACTTGATTAGAACAACAGAAACATTTCCGAGTCGTCTGCAAGTCAACTTCTGATCTGCAGATAACAGTGGTAACTGCTTATCCAGACAAAACTATCGCTTTTAAATAAAGCCCTCAGATAAGGTAATCATTTTCTTGTATTTTTGAGCATACTATCACTGTTATTTATCATCCTGCTGACTACCATGCTGCACTCTTACATATGCTTGCGTAGCCTGCATTTATTTGTATGCACACAGATGCGCACAAACATATGGAAACAAAATCTTGAACTGCCCTCCTTCTGGGCCCCAAGGAGGGAAAGCAAGCAAATTCAGTTAAAAGTTCTTTTTTTTTTTCTTTGTTTTGAATTCTTCAAAACAATTCTGGTACTCCATCCTAAAGAAGTGGTCAGCCTTGCTGAAAACTACCAGTTAAACTGTGAACCTGTGCCAGCTGCAAATCACTCCAACCATCCTGGCACCATCATTTAAAGTCATTTTCCATTTAAAGAGCCTCACATCAGCGCCAGAATAGCCTTTCATTACCCATCCCACTTAATACCCACAATCTCTCCACAGCTCGCTCGCTCAGTCTCCACTGACCAAGCAGCGCACAGAGACTGATGTGTGGATTATTGGGATTCCTAATGCTTTTTTTCCCCGCTGGCGGAGCGCTGAGCGCTTGGCAGCGTGCCCGACCCGCAACACGTGTGGGATTGTCAGCCTAATGCAATATGTCATCTGCAGCGGCGCGGGCCGTGCCGAGCCGTGCCGAGCTGAGCGGCGCCTGGCCGGCAGCGGCTGCAGGCTGCCCGAACCCCCAGCGCTGCTGGAGAAGGTGCAGGGGCGAGCGCTCGCTGCTTCCCACGAGGCGAGCACGCACGGTAAGGTCAGCGACGGCACTCAGCACGCGCCTTCAGCGTCAGGCTGGAGAGCCAGCACGGGGCACTGCTGCGTGAAACGCCGCTGCCTTGCGCTGACTCGCGACCTGCAAGTAAAGATTGCTGGCGCCGAGTAACTTCTTTTCCCACGCAGCCCATCTTCTGCTAACGAAATAATGGTAGTGAGGATTCAGAGATACGGGCTCAAAAATGAGTTGCGCCCAAGTCAGCTGTCACTCACTCTTTTAAGAAGTTGCTGCTAAACTGTTCCTATGCCAGGCACTTAGTTACGGCAGACAGAAATGAGGCATCAGTACGTTTTGTATATGAAAGATATATTGAGATCTTTTCAAGTGTGAGGCAATACATCAACCCTGTAAATCCTGCTGTATGCTCTCACAGGATGAATATGTAAGTGGGGGCAAAAGGAACTATTAGACAACGTGCAAACAGGAGATAGATGCATACTTAATGTTGTGCCTAACTAAAAAGTGTAAGGAAAGCAGAACTGGTTTGTAGATGAACGAAATACAGCTGCCAGTGGAGATCTTTCTTGGAAATGGAAGAAGAATACACAAAATATATCTGAAGTTTCACTTCCTCTATACAGCAAATACAACAGAGAGCCCCAGAACAGCACATGGCATGTCCTTTACAACCTCCACAGACACCACACGCTGTCCATATGCACCAAGAATTTCTACGATCTGTAATCTGACATCAGATATAATTTTTATGAATTATCATCTAAGCACAGAAAGATAAAACATTACTACCTCCATAACTAAATACAGGGATTTTTAGACATAGCATTATAAGACTATTTTTCTGCTAATAAACATATACTCCTTATTTTGTAATACCAAACGCAATACCAGAACAACTAAATGGAAGTCTTGAAAAACATTGCTATGCAGTCAGACCGGGCTGGATTTGGTTGTGCTAAGCATATTACCAGCTCCCAGTACCAATATCCAGGCACCTCAGTCTCAAGTATATTCATCAAGACACCACTTGGTTAGGTTTATTTCCATTTAACTGTGGGGAAGCTGTGACAAACAGTCACCTACTGAAGGGTGACTACAACAGAAGAAAATATACGAAGGTTTTCTGAACCTTTTCCAAGATTATACCGCGTCACAGATACACATCTACCAGATTAGAGATATTACTTGCTGCTACAGATTTGCAAAAGTGAGTCAGTGAGATACTACCATTTTACATTGCTTCCTCTTCTAATTTCTTCCTGGATTTGTGTAGCTAATTGCTTATCATCAGAATTTCCAAGTAAAAGCAAGCTAAAAACAGAACCACGTTTTTACTCAAACACACTGTAGAAAACAGCGTGGACTGTCTTCAGCAACCACTTCCTAAGGAGTTCGTACCCCCACACTGCACCAAAACCTGGGAGTGAAAAAGAGCAAATGCATACTGGGTTAGCATAATTTTGCGACAAACCATCTAGGAGAAAAACAGAAAATATTTCCTCGTTATCTTGTCCTTTATTAATCTCTGGGGTGACTTCTCAGTAGAAGTAAGTCGCAGGATTCGAACCAACACAAGCCTTTTGCCAGTACAGGGACAGGACCGCCGTGACAGAAGGACTTCCAGTCTGACCCAGACCCCCAGAAGTCTTTGCCACTGACTCTAAAGATGTTTTAACTTAGAAAACGTTGTAGGCTTAAATTCACTACTCAGAAATCATTACCTCTACTAGGAACGCTGGGGGTACACAAAGTAAAAAAGGTTGAAGCAGCCACCTTGAGTAAACACTGCCGTAACTGCAAAAAAGAACTGCTCGCTTTTCAGACGAATTTCCTCAGAAGAAACTCTGCAAGAAACATGAATGGAAGTTATCGTTACAGCACAAAAACAAAAGCAGAAAGCTTTTATGTGCCTCATTTTAACAGAAGAAAGTCTAGCTTTGAAACAGCTGCTTCACTCACTCCAGGACGCGCTCCCCTACGCAGGGGCTAGGTTTGGTTTTGTTTCTGTTTATTTCACAGCTTCCCTGTTTATTCAGCTTCTTCCCTCTCCCGGTAGCAGGCCGAGCAGCACGGGCTCCTCGCTGGTCACTGCGGCGCAGGGCGAGCGGCTTCATCCAAAACCAACAAACATCCTCTGCGGCCAGCCGCTCCCCGCAGCCAGCTCCCCGCTCCACGGAGCGCTCTTCCCAACTCAGGTAGCAGCTCCCTCCCAGACGTGTGAAAAGATTCATGCAGCTTTTAATGAAAAGGTAGAAAATCACCTCGGAAGTTGCTTTAAAAAAAAAAAAAATCTTGTTTTTTTCAAAGTGTCAGATTAACCCGAAAAAAGGTAACAAATGTGAAGAGAGCACAGCTACGAAGAGTTACAGAGTCTAAGCTCTATGTCACACCTAGGGAGCTTACATGCTACTTAACAGAGCTGTTAAAAAGTGCCGGATCAAGCTGGAATAGGAGAGGTCCCTGCTCCTCCTGCAGAGGCTGCAGGCATCTCCCCACAGATGCTGGAACCCCACCAAATGCTCAGGACATCCGAGATTGCTCTGGTTACTGACAAATGGCTTCAGTGGTGCTTCAGGCGATCCATCCTACGCTGGAGTTCAACCTTCGGGATACCCATCCCACCAGCTGCAAGAGAACTACTCGTGCCCCACGCAGGCGAAGGACTGCGCTGCTGCAGGACTAGGACTGAATGAAGAGCAACAAGGCAAACCTTTTAAGCACGCGCATTTGCAGCGGGAAGCTTGGCTACCAAATGCCCTTTGTAAACAAGCATGCTCATTTTTACCTTAATGGTAGAGCTCTTCAGTGGGGATTTCCACAGAAAGCCAGCTTTTTGACACAGTACAGGTCTTGTTTTGCTTCCTTTCAGACCCCTGTGCTTGCATTAAGGTGTAAGTCCAGGTCTACAGTTCTGATCTCAAGCATCCCGCAAAACAGAAATGCGACTGCAACGTATAGAAAACACCTGCGCTGCTCATGATATTGTAACAGGCTAAAGCAGCAGTGGAAATCTGCAGTGCTGGGATTTAGCACATCTGACGTGATGACAAGGCTCCGAAGCCTTACGGTGACCACGCCAGCACGTGCGCTAGCACCCATCCCTGCACGCCAGCAGGGGCACAGGTAAGCGGCCAGACCTCCTCCGCAGGCCGGAGTCTGACCTCCCCGTTACGTTCCGTACAGCAAAATAAAGCAGCAATTGTGGGACAAAATGAGCAGCGAGGGCTTGGCGCTCAGCGCCGCAGCACAGACTTACACGGGACTTATACTTGCAGGAAGGCATGCATATCCTTGCTGCCAGCCCGCGCTGCTCTGTCCTTAACATTGTCAATAGCTGCTCTACAACTGGGGTTTTACTTTGCTGCATGGATGCACCCTCAGCCTGAGCAACACTCTTCCATCACCCACCTGAACCAGCAGTCCCCCTGAACTCAACACACCTAACACCCCTAACAGCGAGGTGAGCTGGAGCACGAACACTACAACTGGTTTCTTAAAACTCTGCAACGCTTACGTTGGGAGTCAAGACAACTTTTAAAGAAGGGTTATTCTGGAACACAAACTTACCACCTCTATCCCATCCGCACTTCAGCCATGCTGCAGTGGTGGCCTAGAAAACCTCAGCCCCTTCAGATGAGCCTGGCACGTACCCACACCTCATCACTCTTTTTTCCCCCCAAGGCTCAATAAAACCAGCGATGGATGCTACGTGGTCGTAGGCAATAACGTGCTACAGGCTGGCCACTGCGGGCACCGTCTCTCAACAGGTCACTCTCCCACGTGGAGGCTTACCTTGAGCCACTGCTTCCCATGCTGCCGGTTTTGTTCATACAATAAACATCCCAAAAACCAGCTCAACACGCGGCAACAACCGATGAAAAAGAAGCTCCAGTTCTGTCACGGTGGGATACAAGCAGGAAGGGGAAAACGTGAGCTTGATGGTGAGCCCGGTGTAAAGCCCAGCCACCAGGCTAGGAGGTGGGCAAGGTGACTGCGCCGTAAGGACGGGGACACAGCTCAGGGACCCCGTCCCTCCGCACGTGTCAGTGGTCACCTTCGTCTGTTCTCGGGCACTCGTTCTTCCTTTAGGTAAAGGTGTTTAAAGTAACAGCTATAACAAGAGTTTTACCAAAACAGATATAGACTCCCATCAAAGCCTAGATTAAAAAAGAAGCCATGGAGGTAAGGTGTTCCTGGTATATAAAAAGCTTTCAGAAAAAAATTGCTTTTTAACGCTAACAGATGTTGTCTCTTAAAAGCTGTCATTTTAATGACTGATATGTAGAGACATAAAATACATGAAAATAAGTTCATATAAAGAACATTAAATCGTCAAGTCTAACGAAGCTGGCCTGCAGAAGTATGCCGACGCACAGAGCCCACTGGAAAACGAGGACCCAGGCCTTTCACAAATTATTTTGTACTGCTTCAGAAATAAAACCACCAGAGTGGTTTCATAAACACACTCATCTGTTGCTTTTATAAGACAGGTTCCAAGGACAAAGTTAAGAGGCACAGATCTTCTCCTGTCCTGGAGGCAAGTTTAAAAAGCTCTCAGTAGACAGCAATGCACAGAAAAAAAAGTCAGGGGGTGGGAAAACAGCTTCATTTTAAGTCTCGTTTGTTCGAGTGAGTAAGCCTTCTACTCAGATATATTACGTTAAACAAACCTTTCTGAATTAAACAGATACACTGAAGGAAAACCAAGTTTGAATATCAAATCTGTAAGGCCTCCAAGGCTGGAAGGCAGATACACTCTATTTGATGCAGAGCTGGTTACCTACCACCCCCTGCTACAGAGAGCTGCCTATACTGGCCAAAACGTTCATCAGTAGCCACTCCTTAAATGCTGAACTCTTCCAGCCAGAGCCCAGTGAATTCAGAGGAAGCCAAGTCTTGCACAAGCACGTTAAGGGGACAATGGCTACAAAGGGGACAATGTAAGAGTGTCCTCCTACAACCCCAGCAACAGTCCATTACATTAGCTGCTGCTGCTTGTAATCCAGATTCTCAGGGAAACTTGAAAACAAAACTAAGCACCAGTTTGCAAAGGAAAAGGAGAAATGCATATCAGGTGTCCAGTCTACAAAATGAGTTATTTCAGGACACGCACAGACATGTGAAAAAGGACCCAGAAATGAGTGTAAGCAATCAATCCTTAAATGAGATGCTGTAAAGTAAGGTATGCATATATTTCACATAAAATTGTGTTTACTGAAAATATTCCAGGAAAAAACATAGATCAGTTTAGCAGACCTGTGTTGATTTTGTCTGCAACACAGTCTGTCCACTTAATCACCATTTCTCAGAACTGGATGCATGGTGGGAATTGAACTTCTTTGTGGAAACAGGTGTGAATGTTTGTTAGAGCTGCATTCAGTTCTGCCTTGCTTCTGTTATAAATAGAGTACAACCTTCATTAAAGCCTCTCTTCATTAAAACATTTCAGTTGTGGGATTTATTTCGTGCCACTTACTGCCCGAATTTTATAAAATATTACGATTTTTTCTACAATACACTTTACACAGTGTCTGAAAAGAGACTGCTTACATAACAAGCATTATGCAATTTCCCAAATAAATAATACCCTTGCAGGGGGGAAGATTACAAAATCCCCAACATTTTCAAGGCTACAGATTTGGCTTTAAAAGTGAAGAGTCTGTAAGAACTACATGCCATCCCAAATCTTCCTGATAATTACTGGCACTGCATCAGCACCCAAAGATGCCATCAGGAACAGTGCCCCACTGCGTACAAACAAAAGAGAACCCAGCAAAACACCCAATTTACCACCACAGTTCTGTCTCTCAAGAATGTAACGGAGATTGACACCAGCTACAAAAATCCAGCATGGGTGCAGCTACACTTTTAAAAGTTGGTTTTTGGTTTGCCTAGTTGCTGCTAGTGCTGCGATGGTTTCATCAAATCAGTAAGAAGAGACCAGAACCCCCCCAGAAATGCACCGTATTAGCCACCTTCACCCCTGCAGTACTATGCCAGTGCAAGTACAGTACGGCATCTCAAGTGAAAAACCTACCCTATGAAAAAAGCCCACCAAAATACCATGCAAATGAGCAAGTGATCATCATGGAGATGTTTAGAACACAAACAGCCCTCACACTGTAAACAAACATGTACTTTAAGGCACAAACTGTCCAAGTAACTCATGGAGAGGAAAAAACAGAAGTAAAAAAGGAAATCCAAATGGCAGCACAAAAAAATATAATAATAAAAAAAAGTAAGGAACTCAGCAAGCAGACACCAATGCCCACCATTTCCCTACCTTCAAACTTCGACAAATACGTTTCATGGGCCTGACACAAAATTCTACTTCTCCTTAATTTTTGTTGTTCTTAAGATTCTGCCTTTCCTCTTCGCTGGCATTTCTCCATTTTCCACTTGCCCCCCAGCACACAGTGCTGGCAGCACAGACGCTCTGCAGCTCTCAGCAGCCACCACGGACACTGTTTTGGAACAAGTTCACGTGCACCAGCATCTGCCCCGGCCACCCCACTGCCCAGAATCTCGAACTCCCATTCAGCGTACAACAGTAGCCTTGTATTTGCGCTGAGAACAGACAAGTGATTCAGCAAGTAAAGAAGCTTGTGTTAACTAAATGGAAGAGGCCCATTGCACGTTTCAGATTTTGGAAGCTTGGGAGACCTTCACCAGCATCTTCACTGTATCAGGGAGCTGAAGAGAGGGGGACGCTGAGTTTTGCAAAGGCAGCATCCACCCTGCCAGGAACCACAGAAATTACACTTTCACAACTGCGCTAATCAGCCATGTTCCAAACATAAGCTACATTTATCTCCTCTGAGCAGCCGACTTTTTTCTTAATTATCCAAGGTCAGTGGCAGTGAATATTGAACAAACTAACACTCAGGGAATCCATGTAGATGCAGAACCAGAGGGCAGGCGGTCTCAAACGTGCTTAGCAGCAGTATCACATTTTAATATAAAGTTGCTCTTTTTAGACATGGGAATTACTCTGCGAATAATCAATCAATACATTTGATAAGGCGCCATTTTTAGCAACCTTTATCAAGTTATATGCCAGCGTAATTCTCCCTTTTTCTTTTTTCTTTAAACTAAGAGAAAAAAAATATTTTAAAATGTTGGAGTATGGTGCAAGGGTTTAGACAACTGAAGTCAGCAAATGGAATAATTACATTAATCTTTTGTCAGACTCATTCAGAATTACAGCAACAACTCAGAATTCTGATCACCGTATCCTTTGGATAGTCACAAAAGCTAATGGGACTAACCTGAAAGCATCACACGCCGACAAGGTGCACCTTGGGCACACAGTCTCATTTGTTGCCCAGCTGAAATACGTAGCCTCTCTGAACAGGCTTGAGCTTGTCACAAAACGGCAACTACTTTGGAAATCTCAATAACCATTTCGGCTTCCCCAAAAACACAAGTGGTGAGGGGCTGACAGAGTTTTACTAATAACGTATAACACAAAGGTATTGCACAATTTCCCTGAAATTTCTATTCAAAAACGCAACGACAAAAATGCTTATTATTCTCAACCTGAAGAGTTGTTTCATGTAGCATCTGTAATTACACAATAATGGAAGATTTCTGCAATTACAAAAGCAATGAATAGATCCAACAAGTCTAAAGTGAGCAGGATTCTTGGTTTGATCCTGTGCTGATGAGAAAGGTATCAAAGAGGGGAATGGCAAAGGCACAAAATGCTGCTACCATGCGCCTGGTGACGGAACCAGTGTAACAGCAACAAACCTGTCCTGGTAGCTCAGTTTCCTGGACAGTCACCGCAATACCTCTGTCGATTCCACCAAAGCCTTTGTCAGCTTCATAAAAAGCCATGTGCGGCGGTTGGTCTTGCTCACGTGCCTTTTCCTGCTAAAGATCACATAGGTGGGAACACATCCCGCTCCAAAACCGTAACGACCCCAGGAAGAAATGTATCGCCCTTTATACTGTGTTCCTTAGACTATGCAGGGATTGCATGGGGCTGTAAGGACGATTTTCCCTCAAGAGGACTTTTTCTTTTTTCACCTTACATGCTATTTTATAAGCTTGTAGATGACATTATATAATATAACCATTAATTATAATACTGTTCAGCATAATTTTAACTGCAATGGTTCAAACTGCTTCCAGTGCTTTAACAATCCAAAGTACAATCCTCTTGACAGGAACTGACAGACTCAGCGTATTCAGTTCTAAACAAAAGGAAGGGAAAAAAAATAAAAATAGAAAATCAAAACTCTCATCAGCTCTGGAATAAGGCAGAAGCAGCCAGCTAGTAATCCTGCTGACCAGCCCACAGCTTGACCAGAGGCTGGGACACCCTGCTGATGGGGCTCCAAGCAGGCGCTGAGAGCCAAGCCCCATGTTAAGGCACCAAGTAGCTCTTAACCCAGCTAACTGCAGGCAAGGAGGAACCCAGACCTACAGAATCATACCGTACAGAACACGGGTGAAATGTAGAAAAGTTAGCAAGCAGCTGAAAGTAACAGCTTGCCCAGAAGACACAGGGTTGGGACAGCTGGTGGCAATCTGCACCCCGACACAGTGCCATTTCAGGGGTTTCTACCCCTCACTACCTTCTGTGAGAAGCAAAGCTGGCTGCTGCCGGCCCCGCTGACACTGACCTTGCTCTCCTTCCACAGCCGAGCATCCCGTCGCCCTGCAGGGCTGCTCAGCGCTGCGGCACCAAGCTCCACGCTGGTTTCTGCTGGGGTTCTGGAGTCGAGCAGGCACTATTTCACTCCTCCGTTCTGGGCCAGAGAGCTGGCACAAAGCAGTCACCCAGACAAATCCTCAATGTATTCCGTGCTAGAACTAGTCCAAAATGAAGTTTCATATTGCTTTCCTTTTTTTTTTTCCCCCTTCTTTTTTTTGAGTGCACTTTTTTCTCCAACATGCCACACCAACACACCAAGGAGGAAAAAACGCATCACTGTTAGTTCATCCGTTAACGCAGCAAAGAAAGATTTCTTTCTGAAGGTTATCTCAAAATCAGTAAGAAAAATAGAACACTGCGTCTCTTCTGCATCTTACTTATCACGGGCACTACAAGATTTCAATCATCAGCGGCCACGGGACCCAGCAGACCCCTCCCTTGGAAGCGTGCTCTGTCTTTGCCCTTTCCATCCGCTCTGCCAGCACGGAGCTCCCTCGCAAGCTCCAACACAATTCTGCATGCATTATTTATCCCTCTTGCTAAGTCATGCAGTGGGATAATTACTTAACTATTGTAATGATATTTTGCAATGGCTGTACTCTATTATTCTAATTGATTTTCATGGGATTGCTTTTGCTGCTTGTTTTGAACACAAGAACTTATTTTCCTGCAATATAACAAGCTAAGTTTATTTTTAATAAAACCAATGTTGATATATTGCTCACATTTTTGCTATCTCTGATAACAACCACTGAAGACACGGGATGTTTTTTTCAGAAATCTAGTGAAATAGAAAATTATTTACTAATGTAATTATTAACCAGAAAGATATTTCCTTACGATAGGATTTCATTTGACTTGTAAGACTTCAATTAGTATAACTGCCAACTGTTTGAAAGTTGAGAGATCCACAACATTTTCACAAACTAAAAGCTTAAGTCAAAATATATTTGCATGTCTTGCTTAACAGCACACTAGATTTTACTAAGATAAATGCTCAGCTTCAGATTGGGAGAATTCATAGTAAAACATTAAATGAAAATTAGTCCTTTCCATACACTTAACATGATACGAGCTACACACCGGAGCAGCCCAAGCAAACTGTTATTTATGCCGCCCTATCCCCAGGATATTCTTCCGGCTATGGATGATTCAAGATGTACTTGTAAAACTTTTGTGAAGAGATGAATAGGATTTCAAAAAACACAATAGTCCCAGTAGCTCAGAACTGGTAAGAAAACTTTTTCTGCCTAGAGCCAGAAATTCTTCCAGGAGGAGCTTTGCTTTGAGCTACCGAAGATAAAACTCTGAACTAGAGCGGGGAGGAAAAGCAGCATGCTGCTGATAATCCACCCATCGCACCTACTGATAACCTGCACCCAAAGGAGCAAAGGCACGGACACAACTCAGGAGAAGGAATATGGTCTTTTTGATCCACGTGAGCACAGGTGTAAGAGGACTAGCATATTTATAAACTACCATCAAAAACAAGAACTTTACTCAGTTGGCAGGAGAAAGAATAAAGTTTAGACAGATGAGACTCATCAAGAACTATGGCTGTGACTTATTTCATGAACATATTGGAATGTGTATTTTGTTTCCTTCCACTTAATAACAGAAGTTGTTTGGTTTTGGTTCGATTGCTATCTATGACATGTATTTAAATTAAAAAAAAAAAAAAAAACGTTTTTTTTGTCTCAGCACTGTTCTAACTTTAGAGACTACCAGGACGACTGAAAGCAATGAGAAACCTGACGGAGTTCTCTGCTTAAATGGGCACAGAATTCTTCCCTAGAGTCTCATTTAGGGCTTTATACATTACAGTTCATTTCTCAATTCTTTTTTATCTATTAAAAAACACTCTCTAGAAAAAGAAAAAAAACTGGAAAAAAACAAGATTACAAAAAATAACTGTGTTAAGTTTAACGTCAACTTACTCCCGTTCTTTTTGATGCATCTCAAAAGCCTGATCACGCTCTTGCAATTGACAACAAAGTGCTGCCCTGACTTCTGCAGCCTCCGGACATGATTCAGAAAAATCCCATGCAAAAAACAACAGGTCATGTTCTCCACGTGTCAACTACCTGTCGAACCACGATGAAATTTCAAATGCTAGCACATTCAGAAATAAAGCCACCAACTGTCATTAAACTAATTTCTTAGAGAAGCATTCCATATTCCCACATCCATGACTAAATAAGCATGTTCCTTATGCTATACGCCTTCATGTAAAAAAAAAAAAAAAAAAGCCGCTCCACTTGCACTCTACTTGTGACAGGCTTTTAGGAACAAGCAAGTGTAGTACACAGCTGTACAATTTCATAACTTTGAATTCAGAGTGCCAGTGGGAAATTCAGTCTGGTTTACAGCGCAAAAAAAGGCAAGAAGGGAAAAACTGAAGAGATGGAAATAAAACCGAAGTACTGCTAGGTGTTATCCCTTGCTCTCCCTACACATTAGAAAAAAAAAGTCTGAGAACTGGAATACTGGCATAGAAACGTAAGGTGTACCTTATTATGGACTGCTTTCCATGACTTGCTTGACATGACTGACATCTGGCAAACGCATGCATCTTCCGAGCACACATGGTGAGGCTGTCCCCACATTTAAATGGTTATAAATGCACACACTGAACATTAAGGTGCGATCTCCTATGCATTTGCAGAGTAGGCACAGGGCGTACGGGCATGATGTTTTACCACTCTGTTCGTTGTTGACTTTTGTATCAACTGGTTAATTTGTAATTGTGAAAAAAATTCATCCTCTTCATACAGGTTAAGGAAGCTGTTATTTATTATGAAGTTTCACTATCACTTCTTTGAACGCTGGTTGAACAACAGCAAGTCTCAGCACAGCAGTGTAAATTCCCAGCATACTACAACACAAGAGAGACAACCTAGGAGTCTAAAAGAAACATCCATAGGTCTAAACTTCTCAATGTAAATGCGTGGTCCCAGCTTGCAGAGGTGCTGTGAAACTGTCATTCTAAATAAATCATTTAACGAACCTCAAGATTTCGCAGTTTGAGCTCTGGTATTACAATCTGTCCCTGTGGATAGCCCCGCAGTCTCAGGGACACTAATAACACTCATCTGAGATGCACGAGATTATCTTGACCTCAGAAGTTAAGAAACTTGCAACTAACTTGAGTCACATCCGGTAACAAGTACTTCTAATTAAGGATTCTTAATTGCTCCCAGAGTACTATATTCTTGCACCCATGATTAAGCATGTTCCTCACCCTGCTAACCCACAAGTAAAATTATGCAACCCTAATAATCCCGTGCCTTTGGTAGCCGTGCAGAACACAGCTGTGCAATGTCACCGGATTTGAGGAGTGGAGACGTTCCTGTTTGTGACGGTGAAACAGCGTGCACAAAGTACCCACCGTGCTCTAGGAATCGCTCCGTAGCTGTATCCTCGTTTGCTTCCTTGCTGCCCGTGCTCTTATTTTAAATGATTACCTCTGCACAGCTCAGGAACAGAAGACAAACGTTGTTTTTAAGTCTGACTTCACGTCATCACGTAACTGCCCAAAGTCACGGTGAGCTGAAGGGGAAAAGCAGCGCGACCCAGGTGCCCCCTCCCACTCAGAGCAGCCTCCCTGCCCCCCGGGAAAGCCTGGGCCCCCCACCGGGGAGCAGCCCTGTCACCGCCTCTGCCAAGAGCCAGGAGCCGGGGCAGGACCAGCCGGGGGTCAGCGCGTGCCCGCGGAGCACACCGCAGCACCTGCAGGCCAGCGCGGCTCTGCACGATGCTGTCGGAATAACCTCTGCGATCCACAGGCCTCGCTTCCAGCGGTTGTCCTCCGAATGAGACGTACCATCCTTGAATCCAGCACGGGCAGCTGTCAGTCCTTCCCAGGCAAGTTAAGCGAACAAGTATCACGAGCACCCAAACATTATGGCTCAAACTCTGCTGTCTGAGGAACATCAAGGTGCAACAGAACAACGCAACGGGTTTACTTTGCAGGAAGAGAAGCAGCAGGCAGTGAGCAGATATTCCCTGCAAAACCAGGGAGGTTTGCTACCAGCCAAGCCGAGCTGAGACTAAGGACAAAAGGCTGACTCCCTTCCGCAGAGAGCCAGAGCACAGAGCAAGGAACATCCACTCCTCGCAGCCCGGCCTACCGTACCGACACACAAGCTACATGTGAAGGAAGAAATACAGCAGAGAGCACCCATTCTTGCAGCTGTGTTCATCTCCAAAGGTGCTGGTGCGCTTCTCCTCTGACATTTATGTCAAGATAGCATTTCTGAGGGTGGGAGAAATCCCACACAACTTTTTTTTTTTTCCCCAAAGACATTTTCAGGTTTATAAAGACCGAAACCAGTCACTGGAAAAACTGCCAACAATGCACTACATAATATAATAGAAATAAATAAATAACAGGGGAAAGCAGCTTTTAGGAGTATGACTCTATTCAACAAAGAAGTCCACTCCAATGGCAGCAGCCTGAATATGCTCACAATTTTCAAATGATCGTTTCTTACTGGACTAGATTACCAGAGTTATGCGGGCTCCAACTCCTCAGTGACACAATAAAGCTTTATGGGCACTCAGCTGTTCCATGTTAGGGATGTTTACAATTTTATACCATAACTTCATGTGTAAGCAGAACACACGATATTTGATTGAATCGTAAAATACCACTCTTACTGACAACAGACGTCTCGCTGCAGAAGATGCATCTTAAGCAGATAAATTAGTCCTGCTTTATTTTCCTATTGCAATGAGGAAAAACGTAAAACCCAGTAATTTTTTAGATGTCCTCGTTCCTTCAGTACTTCACTTCTTAGACAAAAGCAGAACCCCAATCCTACAATTCCTTCAGAACAGGCGTGTAAAAAACAATAAAATGTCCACAATTCCCCCAAAATAATTCACAATTTTTTCTGATAAAGTTTTACATGCTATGGGTTTACCTACAGCTAATAACTTGCTGAATTGGAAACATTTTATAAAGCTTATTAAATATTTTTTGTTAGGTTGATCCACACATCCACGACTGCTGCAGATAACAACTGAAAATGGTTTTGTTTCCCCCCCTTTCTCCATAAGGCACCTGTAATAACTTGGTAATAGCAGCAAACAGGCACCACCGGAGCTTCCTCGCTGGATTAGCATCACAGAGGAAAACCTCTCCTGCCGATGCTAATGATGTGCTCTACCCTGCTATCCCCAGGAGACAAATGACTGCGCTGGCTGATTGACTCCATCACGGGGCCATCGTCCATCAATGCATCGCCTCTCTTATTGAAATCTCATCGCAGGAAGAGAAAGTGCTCGGTACCACTTCCGAAAAACAGTGAAAGCACTTTCAGAATAAGAGCTCCAAGATATATAATTAGAGCCAAATGTTTCAGCAGAAACATGCATTTCCAACAACCTGAACATATACGCATGCTTTGTTCAACCAGGACAAATAAGATTTATGTCCTTACGCTAATCTAGGTGTTTTGGTGGTGCTGGTTTTTTGTTGCTGTTGTTTGGTTTGTTTTTAAAAAAAAGGAACGAAACACCTACTCTAGGCATAAATTACTTGGGTCAAGCTAAAACACAGGCAGTGAATACAACCACACAGATTAAAGAATGGCAACTTGAGGATATTTAGCTAGCCCATTTGCCTAGAGGTGAATTACAGCTCTTTTTACACAGTCTCAAATCACGCTAATGCGACATTATCCCCATTGACACCTGCAAATGGAAGTGAACAAACACACAGACCTTTCTTCTTCATCTACTACATCGACAATAACATGAAGAAAAAAAGGAGGAATCTATTCAATTAAGAACTACCCCTGTAATTTCAGAAATGCTGCACATTCCGTAGCGGGAACAGGACATGCACTAAGCCACGGTCAACAGGAGTCGAGCAGTGTTCTGATTGACTCTCTAATATAGTACTTCTGCATCTTCTGTCCACTCCTGCCATTTGACTATGTTAAATTGCACATGAATCACCCACACATCGTTCCACCTGCACGAAAATAATTTAGTTCGGGAAAAATATTTCAGATCATAATCAGTCTCACGTTTATCTACTCAACAATATAAATCTGAAGTAGGCAGTTTTATCTCAGGCAAGATATTTCGTCTCACTTAGTACCTCTGTGTGTTACAAGCAATCCATCACAACTCTGAAATCCCGAAGAACACTCTGCTTCAGAAAACACATCTAAACATTTATTCCTTGTTTACCCCTAAACAGAATCCAACAAATCTGATAAGATCCTCGAGCTAAAGTTTCTGGAACTCGTGGACATATTCAAACGTTGAGTTGTAAAAACAGTTTTTGCACCTCCATATAGCAACTGACATAAAGCATACACTGTGCTTATTTAAATATGGAACATCTCAGCTCTCAGCAAATTGCTAGAAAATGCAGGCTTCAAAATGTACATCAGTCAAAGTTAAAATCAATTTAAAAATTACTTCTGCGGTACATAACTACACGTTAGTACTTTGATCCTTGCAGCATAGACTGTTACTCCACAATCGCAGGCCAGTGTCCCGAGCAAGACAACACACTTTTCAAAATCAGGTCTCCTGGTTTCGGGATCTATACTTCAAATCCATACAACCCCTTTTCCTCATGTAATTCCAGTATTGCTTATTAACAGAAGATTAACTATGGGTCTACTTTTAACTTTCAGAAGCACAGGCAGCACCTTCAATAATAAAACACTACCAAACAGTGCTCAATTTTAGCCGGTTAGTTTTGTTTCTTCTAAGGAGTTAAGATTCACCTCTCTGAAGAGACCGAGTTAGTGAACAGTCAAACAAAAACCACTAGGCCAGCAAGAAGAAATTATGCTTTTTCCCCTTATAGTTGAGCCACTCAGAATTACAACCTTCCCAATCCTTAACAGATAGTGAATTTGTTGATGTACCAATTAGCATTCTTTTAAAAAGTACACGTTCCTAATTAATAGCTGGCTTACGGGAAGAACAATACTAAGGATTTGGTCATACCTCCAGACATAACAAAAAAGTGTGAATGGAGCTCTGGTTGATATAAAGGAAAAAACAATGTATTTAGCATATGTAACATGCCAAAGGAAGTTATATAAATGAAACAGGTATTTTCACCTTATTTCTGTAATCCTGGACATCTGCTTACAATAGGTATGTAAAGCTTATTCAGTATATGAATATTTGGGCAGAAATGCCCAAATTTCTCCTTTTGCCTTGGGAAGAAGGACAGTGCAAAGAGATGTAAAGTACCACTGCAAGACGCAGCCACATCTATTCTTTGTATGAATCTTATTTCAGGTCAGAGCTACGTGTTACGAAACTCCAGCGCACCTTGCAAGTGACCTACATTGTGGAATTAAAACCCACTAACCTACAGAACCATCTGAAAGCCCACAAAATAGGTCAGTGGGTTTCCTGGCAAGAAGAATTACACAGACAAAAAGACACGCACATATAAAGAACACTGAGATCACATCCTTCACCTAACTAATACAGGAGCACACTGCAAACTGTATTTTTTTTTTTTTTACCCTGTTGCCATATTTGCATGCAGGTGGGATTTCCCACAAACAACGTGAATTTCTTTGATTCTTAGCAAGGGACCCTAGAAGACGTTGTCTGTTCTTTCAAGTCTGGTGGAGCAGGGAGAAAAGGAGCAGTCCCACATCAAGAGACTTCCAACAGTAAAGCTGTGTAATTCACATTCCTAAAGCAGAGTGGGCCTGGCAGTAGCCAGAGTACAAGTGACACCCGATTCATAACCAGCAGTGGACTAGCCTGGAGTTATGGCAGAGGTATCCAAGCACAAGATCTGGATAAAGACAACCAAAATAATTCATCTAGCCCACAGCACATTCCCTGACACCTCTCATCCCTCAAGGGTCTTGGGTCACAAGCATTGTTTTCAGAGACCTAATAATTCAGCCAAAACAGGGCCCCACAGCACTGTGGGTTGCTGGGGAATATTAATACGCAGCACAAGACAGTAAGTCAAGATCTTGCACGAGTCGAGGGTGTCCACAGAGAACTGCTCTTTGCATCCACCACTTCCCTCCTCTCAGCTATTCCTCAGGGCAACACTGTACAAAAACTTTTCTATTTCCAGTTTGTACAAGGTTCCATTTATTTGATGAATCCGCACCAGGGCGCAAGATACACACGCCGATCTTGCAAACGTACCAGCCCTTCCACAGCCAGCTGACAGGAACACGAAACAATCCGCTCAATTTAAGAAAGGCACGCAGAGAAAGTCGCTCTGCATTCCTCAGCCTACAAGTTCTCCACAAGGACCCGCAGAGAACGAGGCCAGTGTCCCAGTGGATGCAATGTCTGTTTACAGCAGTAAAAGCAAGTTGCATGCCCTCTCCTCCTACATGTACATGCATACTTTGATTTAGATTCCTGTCTCCAAAAAAAGCAGTCTATGGAGGAAGGGGAAAATGAGTAATATCCACACTGCACATTATCAATGACAGATTAACACACTCAGTGCCGCAGTTTATCAATTAGACCTCTATACCATCTCCAGTGGAAGTACGGGATAGATCTTTAAACCCTGCCATCTGCAATCATTTAACCCAAACACGTAATCTACATGAAAGCTGTAACACACCTTATCCATATTAAACATTTTACTATGCTATTAAACATATGTTTTCTTTCCCTGATACAAAAGCACCATGACAGGTATAGTTAATACCCCTTACCATGATCTTCAGGACCAAGAAGTGGCAGAAGAGAAATGAGTCACAGCAGCTAACACACTACCTACTATGCTTGTCACCTAAAGCATTTCAGGTACCCAAATTTGAAAACCAGAGCTAATTGCTATGCCAAGATACTACACATCAATACAGAGGATCCTCACTTGGAACGATTTCCCAGAGGTGCTGAAGCCCAAGAGAAAAAACTGGGATCGTGGTAACGAGATCATCGATGCCAGCCCCAAACATCAGCAAAGAGCAAATCAGGACACAACTCTTACTTCTTCCCAACAGCCAGAGTACGAGAGGCTGATCCTATGCCAGTTTTATGCTTGCACCAGCATGACAGATAATAGCAGATCTGAAGCTGAATAGCTTCATCCGCTCAGATGAAGTCTTACAGACTGATTCTATGCTGGTTAAAAAAAGCATACCATGAATCTGTACCAGCAGACAGCTTATAATGGATCATGGTTGATGCATTTCAGGTCTGACAATATAAGTCATGAAGTCAAACAGTGTATCATCAAACCACAGCCTCAGAATTCAGGTCTGGCTGTGAACAATCAGCATTTTCTGCTTGTAGAATGCTGATTGTATGTAAGATTTGCAGAAGGCTCCTATTCTTAGCTCCCATGCCACAGTGGGTTTGCCAAACTTAGCAAAAGTATTCTTCGTCTACAAATTCAGGAAGTAACAGCCATTTAGTTTTAGACGGTGCTGACAAACAAGATACGAGAAAACTGAGGTCTGAAGAACTCCTTACATGTGGTCGAACATTCAGCAAATACACAGCGTCAATTTCAGCATTCAGAATGACCGAGGCAGAATCACGTTGTTCTCATCCATTACCCACAAGCAGTCCCGGGGGGGCTCAGCCTCCAGATGGGATGGCCCAGTGGGGCACCCGCACGACTCCAGGCTGGTACAGACCATGCTCTGCTCCGTGACGATCCAACTGCCATCTAACTCCAGCCATCAACGGGAGAAGCAGAGATGATTTAACCATAGTCCTAAATGGCCAATTAGTAAAGCTAATATTCTAGAGTAAAAGCACCAACTTCCCTTCCCCGACAGCTTTTTCTAGAAGAGTCACACAGTCCATTTTTATAGAGAATAACCCACTCAAAAGGACAGCCATGATGCTAAAATAAAACCCACCCTAATGCAGGTGAAAGGTACTCAACTCTAAAGAGCTGAATGAAAACCACTTTGCTTCTCATCTACACCACAACTGTACACTAGCAAGCATTTTTAGAAGAACAGTCCTGCTAATAGACGGCAAATAAACAGGGCATATATTAGCTCTACAGAGGCTGGGCTCATAAGCCCGATTCCTCATTCCAGGAATAGCAGGACTATCTGGTGTCTATTCTGGTCAGCCCAGCCTCGGTACAGAACGAGAGAGTACTTGCAATGGTGACATGGACAGTAGTCTATGTCCTTCAAGGTGCTAGCTAGGATACTGCAAACATGCAAAGGAATCTTCTGGAGAACTGAAGGGGAATGAAGACCAGCATCCAAGACACCTGTTCCACACGAAACAAAATTAATTTTAAAATCATGCTGGATAGGTTCAGCTTGGCCTCCCCTCAAAAATAAGTATGGCAGAAGAGGGAAACACTACTGAGGTATATTCCTTGAGCACTCCACAATTAAATATATGTTCAACTCACTACGCAATCTCCAAATCACATGCTCTGGGTATACAGATATTAGCAACAAACACAACAGAAATGCTTATTACTAAGTGCATGCCGTCCAGAGGACATATACACTACAACTTACTATTTTTCTATTAAAAAGCCCCCCCCCCTTTTTTTTTTCTTAATTTGCATATGAGACATTAATTTCTGCTCTCACACCTTTTGGTGACTACTTTCAGTGTGTTTCTCCAAAATCAAGGCGCATTCACAATAAAGGACATGAAGCTCAGATAACAAAAGCGCTTATCCTAAAGTCAGACAAAACCTAACATCAGAGAAGCTCTGCCACCTCGCACTGCTTGCCTGTTTAACCAAAAGGCAAACTTCAGAAAATAATAACTACCTGTGTGAAATTGGAGGGAAGGGGGAATATTCTATTTCACAATGATGCTTTAAAGCAATCCCACACAGAAACATCCTGTGCAGCCATGCCTGGGAGGAGAGAGAGAGCCACAAGAAGTGCACAGAACACAACATATGTGAACCGAAAGAGAAAGAACAGGGAAGAGGAGCAAGAATACCATGAAGAAAAACAAACGGAAACGGGGAGACAGCCTCAAATAGGAACCTACAACTCCCCTTAATAGGAAATACAAGGCCAAATTCTGCCCTAACATTCTCAGGAAATCCAAAGTAAACTTTCTTTCCATGTTTGAAGTAGTAATGGGTATTGGAAGGGAATGTGTGTTTGTGGAGCAAAATTCCCAGAAGAAGTTTTAATTCAAGCCACCTTCTGTGTTCAGGAACTGACGGAGCTCTACCAGAGCAAACCACCAGAACAGCCACGGGACACAAATGGAAGCAGTGACTAGCACCAGTTCCCTGAGCCATTACACCAATACAAAAACCTCCAGGAAAGAAAATTATTGTAAACCCCAGCAAGCACATTACCATTATTCATTCCCAAGCTAGCCAATTAAATTGTCATCTCGCTGAACTGGATGTTGTGTTGAACACAGCTTGTATCTTTGCTGTTACCCTCACAGAGGAAAACCTGAAAAACTCAATATGCTCCATACTCAATATACTTGCCTAAGTACAGAGAAACGAGGTTTAACCATAAAAAAGCAAGAACAGAATTGGGGAAAGCAAGTTGGTGACATATTAAAACAAGTCCAGTCTTCAAGTACTACAGGTTTAATATAATCTTCACATGACAATCCTCTTGAGATGGATTTGACTTTTTTTTTTTTTTAAAGTATGACTGAAATATTTATAAACAGTCCCTTGAAAAAGTATACAGGTGCAGTTTAACTGTTTAGCGTCTACAGTGATTTTTATTTGGTACATCAACTCTAAGAGTTACTGTAGTTAAAGCTCCTTTTCTGAGATCCTATGGAAAGGGGATAGTTGGATCTGAGAAAGCAAAACTTCTAAACACTGCCAGCCGCCCCTCCCACACACACCACACAAAGATTGTATCAAGTCTGAAAAAACATACACACAGTAAGAATTAGCTAACGTCCTAACTCGTTCTCAAATAGGAGAATATTTGTCAGCCAAAGTAAATTCTACAGCAAGTAACTGACTTCACAGAGGAGGGGGGGAAAAAACGTAGGTCTTACCAGATATTAATAAAAATACTGAGCATCCTGTAATTTCCCACTACAATTTGATGAAAACCAGTTGTCTCATCACATCTATGATGTCCTTCTTTCAGTAATATGTTGGGATTTTTTTTTTTTAAAGTGAGTTTGGTAAGTTTCTGTTAAGTACTGTCAAAGTAAGCCTTAATGAAGCATGGTAGTTCTAGACGGGGATAAGTGTCATCAACTCGTCAAATTACAACTTAAAAGTCAAACTCATCTCATACTTCAAGTAATAAATTATCAATCATAACTCACTAGGTTTCCTTACATCAGTCACTCATTTAAAAAATTCTGATGAATTTCCCAGCCATTGACTTGTACATCACATACTGTAACACTCAAAGCAATACCACAACAAAGAGCTCTGACCTTCCAGGTCTTCTCCACATATGAAGTTCACTCACAACGTTCAGCCACTCCTGCTTTCAGTTATATTTATTCATAAATGATATAAATATGCAAGAAGACATGATGGTCCATTGAATATTTAAAATACTTTCGCTCAAATTCCACAAACAAAAGCAATTTAAAAAGCAGCAAAAATGAATAGAAAGCTGATGAATTAAATGAATTAAAATTAGAAGCCATTCATAAGAGTCTATTAAAAGCTAAACAGAAGTACAATGTTCTAGACTCGAGGATCACATCTGCAAGTAAGGCTATAGCCCTTAACCTGAAATCGTCAATTGCTATCCCTTTTAAGGATCCTTTACAAGAGAAACATCCTACTATCTCAACAAACCTTTTGAAAATTCTCAATAAAAAATAAATAAGGAGAAAAAAAAAGCTGCTGCTGTCAAAATGAATGTCAGTATGGTGGCCAAATGAAAACTATCTAGCATGATACCAGATACAATTCATGTGGACTCCTATGTCTCATTAAGACTCTCCTACACTCGTGCACACGCTTGACATTATGCTGTGAGAACTTCCAGCGACTGCAAGACTACGCACTGTGCTGTAGCAGCACAGTTAAATACCAGATAACTGCAGGATCAACGTGTTTTACCTGAATCAATGGGGAAGCCAAGACACAGAAACCCACAGAAATCAAGCATGCTTTGAAGGTTTAGTTGCATGACAAAACAAGATTGAACAAAGCTAGTGAAGAATGAGATCTACGCACATACAGAATGCTACTGTCCCGACAGCTGGACCTTATTCAATGATGTAAAACAATTTTAAACAGCATAATTAAGTTCAACACCTCAGCAGATTTTGTAAAACGTGTAGAGATACTTGTAATCAACGCGCCTCGTAAAACACGAGGTGAAGTACCACACTCTATTGCTGTAACTCAGAGAGCTTCAATGGCCCCAAAGCATGCTCCCCATTAAAAATGTAGGCACTTCACATTGTTTAAAGCACAGTGCGAACAATAACTAACCAAAAACACTTTAACCTCCTTTGTCAATCAAGTCAAGACACCCAAGTCATGAGAACAGCCTGCCCATGAGGGCATCTCAATACACTGCTTCATTCAAAGAAGGAAAATGACGCCTTTCACAATGCAAGTCTTACAGACCGCTTCCTTGACAGAGAAGAGAAACGTGAACCCCAATTTACAAAAAATTACAACATTTACAAAAAGAAAATCAGAAGACAACATTGTAGAACAAATCAGAAAGAAAAAAAAGAAAAAGCAGAGCACCACATGCCTATTTTAACACCAACTGGTATTTCCATAACCAACTTTCTGAACCAATTAACTGAGACAGTGCAATTTTGGGTTTTTAGGAATTAAATTAGCCACTGTATGGCAGCTTCACAATCTTGCAAAGACTTCCAGTTACTCAGCATAAGGTAATCAGAGAGAACTGACAGCTAAAGCTTTCAGAAATCCGCACCATTCCCACAAAAGCTGATTCCCTTCAGATGACAACAGACACTAAGAGATCAACATCTCAGGAAGGGAGTTGTTGTTCTTGCGGCATCCTTGGTTTCAGCTGTTTCCCTTCTCACTCCCTAATCCTTAGTTATTTTTTACTCCTGTAGAAAACACAGGTAAATCTCTCCCCAAAACACATAAAACCATCTGCCACAAAACACAGCCTGAACATTTTTGGCTGCCTGCAGAGCTTTAAGAAGTCTTTCTCACAATAGCAACAGAAAAGCACAGAACAACAAAAAGATTCAGGTCGCTGCCACAGTCATCAAAACATGTTTTCCAGGTCTAATTAAGCACTTGAAAGAGAATTTTTAAAAACCACAATATTTTAAATGGGGACAGCCAGGACTACATCGTGGGGAAGGGGGGGGCACGAACAACTGATACCTGGGTAACAGTGGAAATCAACAAGTCAGCATAACCAAAGACAAGACTAAAAGACGTATTTAAAGGTGCGTATATACCTTGTGGAGGTGCCTTTCCTGACATCGCAGATGCTGCATTTGAAGGCTTCGGCACTGTTCCTAAAGGTGCACACACTACAATCCCAAAAGCCTTCGTCGGCTGCAGGTTTGGCTTGCCTTTTTGGCCTTGAGGAGGGAGAGGGAGAGAGAGAAGGAGAGAGAAAGTGTGTGTGTGTGTGTGTATGTGTGTGTTTGGGGAGGAGGAGAAAAGAAGCAGGAGGAGGAGAGAGAGAGGAGGAGGAGGAGAGAAGGAAAACACACACATTAGAAACCATATTACAGAGCCCTGAAGC
>VXAA01000779.1:260698-281021 GCA_013399115.1 Anseranas semipalmata
AAAAAAAAAAAAAAAAAGACAGAAGTGCCTTATGGCAGCTTTGCAACCCCAAAGGCTTCCCCAGATCCTGAGAGGACAGGAAGGCTGTGGTCGCCGGTCCCAAGCCGGTGTCACGGTGCCACCAGCTGCAGCACCCTGCAGAGGTGGGCAGCGGGGCCGCGCCATGCAGCAGGCTGGGAAGGCTGCAGCAGGGGAAGAGGCTGTGCTCGGGACTGAAGCCATGAGTTAGCTGAACTCGTCCAAATAAAGGGAATAAAAAGCTGTTTGCCTTGTTTCCCTAGCCTAGGAGTAATACGCTTCCCTAGGATCAATTCAGACATAACAGGTTGCTGTGTTCAGAACTAAAATTAATCTTACACCAGGAGGATGAATTAAAAAAATGAAAAGGTTGCTGCATTCGTTGCTAAAAATTAATCTTGCGCTGAGAGCTTCCCTTTCTACTTTCCAACTGGCCACTTTGCTTTCATTCAAGGGAAGCCCGAGTGAAAACGTAAAAACGTTTCCAGGTGGTTTTGGTTAAAGCAAACAAAGAGCGATGAATTGTGTCGCTGCCTGGTTTCAGCCATGGCAGAAGGTGGAGAATTGGCCAGAAAGAGAGAACCGCTGCTGCTGAGATACCGTGACTGGCCTAATTAGGTGGAATTGCTATTAGCTATTCCACCTAATTAGATAATTAGATTAATTATCTAATTAACTGAAATTGTTGTTAGACAAAGGCAGGTAGAGCCTCAGAGGTGATAAGGAAGATATCAGGGCAAGGTTACTTTGTGATTTATATTGATTTCTTTAACAGTTCAAGAACTCCCATGGTTCCCACATTTATTTACCCTCATCTTGCTCCTCCAGGATTGTTTAAAAGTGATTAAAGCAGGGAAGAGGGGGGCTGCTTTTTGAAAATAGAGGAAAAAAAGAAGCAAATGTCACTGCAAGTTGCTGCCCTCGTGCTACTGAAAGCGCAGGGCCCAGCCCAGGGGAGCAGCTGGGCTGCGCGGGCAAAGCCTTGCTGGCAAGGACCAGCCCGTCCCCAGGTTCTCGTGGCTGGATTTTCTTGAGTTCCTCACCACGGTCCTTTCTGGCTACCCCACTTGTGCATCTTTGGTGAGAGGCACAATGTGCGAGCTAATGCTGCACCAAGACTGAACAGCTGCTGTGGTCCTGCTGGGCTTTTCTCCGTCGCTCGTTCTGTGCTTGCAGTGCTGGTGGGAGCCACAAGCCAATTAAGGAGCCCTTGTTGCGGCAGGCGTGGCATAAAAGCAGCATTAGAGCATCCTGCCCCAGAGACCCAGCAGTTCTTGGTACCCTAGGGCTAGCGCAAGGCAGGTTTGCAAGTTTAATAACTAAGTCCTCCTCGCTCAGGCGTGAAGCTAAAATTACGCCAGGCAGGGCAGAGGAGGCAGCTGGAGCCCCTGCCTGCCAGGGCTCCAGCCTCATGCTTTAGGTGTTGCCCCGACCAAGCCGGCCCCACAGCGGAGCCCAGGCGTCGGGAGGTGTGCAACCAGATTGACCCTGCGCTTCCCGTCCTACATCTATTGTTAGATGCACCGAGGAATTTGACCCACTTTGGGAGTTTCTGTTGGTTTTTCACATTCCATTTGTCCTTTCTGACTAACGTTTTGCACTCGTGTGTCAGGGCCCTGGCTCTGCTCCCTGTGGTGGATGTTCAGATGGCCGTAAAAAGATCCAGCTGCTGTATCCGACTGTGTTTAGAGCTTCTACATGCTGAGCAGATCCAAGATGCTACCCACACTGGGTTTTGAGGTCAAAACCCGTGTACCAACTCTACCTAGCATCCTCCCTCCATGCCCAGCTTCCTTCCTCCAGCTGGACAGTTTAATTTGGACGATACAGACATTGCACACTTGCTCACACCACCAAATACATGAGCTTTGTCAACTACAACACAATTTTTGCAGAGGCCCAAAACAAGAGCAAACACAGATGGGCTCTTCCCCGAGCTTAGCCGGTCTCTGCTCACAACCCCGAACACAGCAGTACTCGGACATTTGGCGAGCAAAACATCCTCAATGAGAGCTCTCCTGCTCACCCCGCTATAGGAATCCTCACAAATCTGCTGTACGGCAGAAGAAAAGTTTATACAGCTTGTCAGGAGCTCAAAGGTGACTTCTAGTTTACCTCCTCTAGCTTTGGTTGGTCACACAGACCATCATTTCCCCTCTTCTGCCTATCTTCTGTGCACCTCTGAGGTTTCTCTTTCATACGCCCTCATAACACCTGACTTCTTTCAGCCTTAATACCTGTGTATAATAGCTTAATAACTCTTATAATAGCTCCAGCCTCTCTCCTGAGAGGTACAGAAATAAACCTGTCTCTCCTAGTTGCAGGGAAGACGTTAACAGATCCATTACTGGTCAGAACAGAGCCACTGAGATTATCAGCATCCCTTGCTCCTGCTCCCTGAGCATGCCCTGGCATCCTTCTCAGCAAGATGCTTCTCAGAGACGTGCCCGAGCAGCGCCTCGGGTAAGAGCTGTGCGGCAGCACACGGGGGTTACAAGCATCATGCCGGGGCCCAGGTACGGCACGGGGCTGGGCTGGCTGAGCCCCGCCAGGCTCAGGGCATTGGGATCCGCCTGCCCCGGGGGCCACGGCCACAGCCGCAGCAGAACCTGCTGCTCCCAGCCAAAACGTTCGTATCTCTACGGAAGCTAAAGGGTTGCAAACACGAAGCAGCCACATCGCTGGGAATAGCTGTCCATCTGCTAAGAGTATTGGAGCAAGTGGCTTTCAAAGCCAACAGAGACTTTTTAGTGCAGTTTTTTCCACTGTGGAGAATATCACAAAACCTCCTATTTTGTTATGTCACAGTACTGGTAACTAAGAGAGATTTTATCACTTTCATCTAAAAGTGTCCAACAAACTCCAAAACCCGTCCCAGCTGCCAAATGTGCTGCCCCGGGGAGGGGAAGAGCTGTCCCGCAGCAGCCCCAGAGAATCGCCTCGCCTCTGATAAGGTCCCCCAGTGTTTTTGCCCGTCTTGGAAAGCCATCATCAGAGTGCCGAGGCTGACCCCATTAGCCAGCAGGACCAGGGGAGACCACAGTCGGGGGGGACTGAATTTAGACCATGCCCAGCAGCAGGCTTTTAATCCCTATCACAAAATCTGGTTGTTTTGCTACTGTTTTCATTGAGTTCAACAAGTTTGCTGGGATAGGACTGCCAGCAGGAGGCTGGAGGCTGATCATTCGCTGAATCTAGGGGAGTTAACGTGTTGATCATGTTTGGCACTGGAAGGCTCGGGTGGGCAGTTATTTCATTTTCAGGGCTTGGAAATCAAGCAGCGCTTCTCACTGCAGCATCAGAGTTCAAACCCCAGAGGACAGTAAGTCAGGGAACGGTGCGCAGGCAAGGCATTGATGCTCCTTAGCATAAATATCAATTTTCACACTGCGGTCAGGTTCTGTAAGTGTGGGGAATTGGTGTGGCAACAGGATTTTAAAGAGGTCTGGCAGAGATTAATCTCTTTGTAGGCAGTCCCTCTGCGTGACTCGATTCCTTGCGATCACGCAGTAATTAAGACACTAAACCAAACTGTAAGGGACCACAACGAACAATTGCTCACAACTGGCCAAATCTGCAAAACAAAGTTACTTGCTGGGAATTGTTACAACAGCATAAAAACACAGAATGTACCCAGAATGGAAGGTTTACTGGAGCGGGTAAGAAACACCCTGCTGCAGACAGTGCCGTGCAGGACGGCAGAGCAGGGCTGAGCCTGCCTAAGGGAGAGCCCCGCGCCCCCGGAGCACGCCCCTGCTGCGGCGGCTGCTCCCGGCTGGCGGGGGGAGGTGGGAAGCACAGCGAGATAAAGCAGGAGTCTACAAATAAACCCAAGTCAGTCGCTCGAGTTCCTGCTCTTACATCGCCCACCCTCTCGCTTTTACCCCCGCGGCAGGGAAGATTCCCTGCCCAAAGGCAGCCCCGCTGCTGCCAGACCACACAATAGCTCCGTACCCTTGCTTCCAGCTCGGCAGTACGGCTCGCTGCACTCTGAGCACATCCACTGCGAAGGGCCGGCTTCATCCCTGGCATCCACGCAGGGACCGAACCGGAGGGATGCTCCGGGATGGGTTTAGCCCATTACACAGCACGTTAATCATATTACTGCAGAAACCTGATACAGTTCCCAAAGTGTGAGCCGGCGAATCCTCCCAGCGCCCGGCAAGCCTTGGAGCCTCGTTCCAGCATGCCAGAGGTTCTTTAATTCATTAATCATATTTGCTTAATAACCTTGTATCTCTCCAGCGGAGGGAACTGCCAGGCTCACACGAGGTAATTGTGGGATGGCTCCTTTGGTGAGCAGCCGAGCTGGAAGGACCGGCACTGCCGGCTGGGGCACGTGGCACAGCTCTGTAGTAATTTCCCTCCCCGGCCCCAGCCCAAGGGCACGGGGGGGACACACCAAGCCCCCGGGTGTTAGGCACCCTTCTGACAGCGCTCCTCTCTCAATCTGGCAGCAAAGTTTATGACAGAGGATTTATGATGTTCCGTGTCTGCGCTGCCTCGTGATTGACAAGCCTGCGCTCAGCAGCAGCATGTTTATTGCAGGTAATTACTGATGATGTCAAGGAAAAAATTGCAGAGAAGATCCTCTACGCAGCCTGTTAATTGTACCTGTTCCTCGCGCTAAAAGTTGTGATAGGTGTAATCCATCAAATATGCTTTATGCAACCTTGCAGTGGTTGACTAAAGGCCAATTTTATTGCTTTAGAAATCAATGGCAACAGCGCTGTTGGGAGCAGAAGATCCAGCCGGCGTTTCCCATCTCCTGTACGAGCAGCCCCATGTCAGCGCGGTGCGAGCAGAAGGCGTCAGCTCCAGCGCGTGCTGCTGTTCTCTGCCTGCTCCCCGGCACAGAGCCTGCTTCCCCTGTCCCTGCAGCACGTTTTGCTCTTGTACTCCATTAAAGCCTCTGAGCTTAGCACCGGGGTGGTTACAGCACAGGGTCTCGCTTTGTAGCTGAGGTTCAGGAACTTCCCTTGGATTAGGCATGTTGAGAATCAGGCTTTCTAAATATCCTGTGATAACACCCTTGAAAATCTTTAACTGGCACATTTTCCAAAATTCTGCTGCTGGCAAAATGTTTATGAACCATCCCGTGGCTCTGCAGCCCCCCAGCACACCTGTTTCAGCATCACCTGGATATCAGTCGCAGAGCAAGGCAGAACTACAGCCCCTACACTCCCCTCTACGGTGTCACCAATGGGGTATTTTCCCCACTGTTGATCAGGGTAAGGAATCACAGCTGGCAAATTCTGTGGCCAGAGCACGGGTGAGGTGGTATATCTGGTTACTCATCTTCATTCTGTGTTACCACCTGAAACACAGACAGGTTGCACCAAGGAAGATGCTGCACCATTTCTGGGCTCCAGCTGCCTGCGGGATGCAGGGATGTGGGGAGCATCTGGCGGCCGCTGCTACCTCTCTTCCTCTTCCCAGGCAAGGAGTGGCTTCACATCAGCAGCCTTACGGCCACAGCTAAGCTGCAGACCAGGCCGGTTTAAATCAGCCCCAGCAGGGCCAGCTCCTCCTCTCAGAGGCTGCTAAAACCTCACCGGCGGCTCTGTTTCAAGTCTCACCAGCTTCGGAGGTGCTGGATGCGGCCCCAGAGACTGACACGATGCAGGATTTACCCGGCGTGCTGCAAGCACGGCAAACTACTTGTTAATCTTCATGATGATTGTTTGAGATGGACAAAAAATTGCATTAATTTCCAATTTAGAGATGGAGAAACGAGGGAGGACAGAGCCCCGGGGACGGGCAGGGACCGCGTGCGAGGGGCACGGTTCAGGGCACGGCAAACCTCTGCTCCGCTCGTCCTCCTCCGCTCATTCCTTCAGAGCAGCGCATCCTGCCCCAATGCAAAACAGAAATGATGCTGAGGGTGTATGAGAGGAATGGCGATGCTCTTCCCATCAGCAGCACTGAGAGCAGGCAAGGCATGTGTGTCTGGAGCTGTGTCACCCTTCTTGCTGGGAGCACGAGCAGAGTCCCAGACCTGGAGACGGAAAAGCAGGGACCTGCTGGAGGACGTGTACAGCGGTGATGGGAGAACACACCGATGAGAACCTAGGAAATTAAATTGAAATGCTTTTAAAAAGCAAAGGGAAAGCAGACACCCTCCCAAGACAAGGAGACTGAGAAGACCATTGAGAGCAGCTATAAATACTGCCAGGCTGGTTCTGGCAGAGTCATGATACCATTTAATAACATTGCTCGAAGGCTAATTGCATAGTTTAAAAGCAAACTTAATAAGTAGTAACTATGAAAATGTTAGTTCTTAGGTTACAGGACTATAGGAAAGCAAACTAGTCTATGCTGTATGTTAATGTCAGAATCAACGTATTAGAGCAATAATCTGCACTCGGTCTGTCTGTATAAACCTGCTCAATATTTCAGCAGCTGGATATTTTTGCCTTGGTTCTCAGAGAGAAAAATACACTCATTTATTTCCCTGAAATAGCATATTATGATGGATGCAACTGCCAAGCTCTAGCTAATGGATGTAACATGATGGAAAACATCATTATTTAGGTGTGGGAAATTGTTCTTTAGGAATCCAGTGTCTGTAGCAAACCTGCACTCCTTGAACCTCAATCCCACAACACATTTCAGATGTGGATTTTAAGTGACTGTTTCTAATTAGTGCATCACAGAGCCCTGTCAAAATACCTTTTGGTGAATGGCAATAGCGTGTGCACAGGATTTTAAATTGCATCTAGAGAGTGGCCGTGTCGCTCCACGGTTTTGAAGGCAGGGCACCAGCACCACGAAGCGCTGGGGCAGCCCCGGGCTCGCCCCAGCCCACGAGCAGCAAGAAGAGCAGCGTGGTGACCTGAGGTGCTGCTGGGACAAGCCCGGGGCTGCTGCTGGTCCTATGATGCTCGTCCCTGTGCTCCTCGTACAGCAGAGGTGCCTGGGGAGGCAAGGCAGCAGCGGCACAGATCAGGTCGGTACCGCTACACCTGCGAGAGGCTTCTCCCCAGGGCTGCGCATCCATCCCCTGTTCGCTGCGGCAGCGCTGCACAGGTACCCGAGGGCCGTGCTGTGGGTTTGGGATGGCAGGCAGCACCAAGAGATGCTGCCAGCTGCACAGGGAAATCATAAGCTCCCCAGTGCCACGTGACACGGGAGGAAGGCTTTTTGTGCTATTTCCCACAGGAAAATGAAAAGGAGTGAGCAAGGCACAAGTGCTGGGTACAGCGATGAACCCAAGCAGCCTGGCTGTTGCAGTGAAAACTCACTCCTGGTTTGGGATTTCCCTTGCTACCCAGACTGATGGAGTCAGCCTGGTCTAATGCCCGCAGGGAGATGCTCTCTGCTCGTGGTGGCTCAGGAACTGGCCTGCACTGAGCTTTCTTTGTCCATTTACTCACAGTCCGGCACGGACTCATTGCAAACTCCCCATCACACCTGCAGCCCAAGTGACACAGGCCAGAGCCCAGGAGCCCGGGTCCAAACACATTCCCTCGCAGCTTGCACAGCACTTACTTGCTGCAGAGGAAACTAGACCCTGCTCCTCCGGCAAGGACATGAGTATAAACATTCGCAGCTGGTTCACATCAGCCCTGCAGAGGCGTGTGCTTCAGGTGTTTGATAAATGCTCCTCACTTCCTATGCATGGCTCTGCTGTGTATCAGAAGAGGCATTAAACCTGCCTCCGCAGCCTCTAGCAGGGGCACTCCTGGCAGTTTCGGCTGTGCTAGAATAACACGCTCTGCTACTTCAGCGCTCATTTCCGCTCCTGGAGGTGTGCAAGCAACTCCCATTGAATCCAGCCTGGTCGAGGCTGGACTTCTGAGCACTTCATGGCTGCCTCTGCCAGTTGGCAGAGGTGCACAGCACCCAAAGGCTGTGTGCTTTGAGATGCTGCCAAGTCATTCCTGTGCTCAAGGAGGGAAAATCCAGCTGTAGTTACATGGGCTCAGCCCTTCTGGTTGTATCCAGCACTAGGACTTGATGCTTCAGTGGCCACCAGCCCTTGCTACCCAGGCAGAGCAAGCAGCATGTGCCCAGGCAAGCTGGCTTTTACCAACACTGCTAGCACTGAAAGGGCACTACCAATATTATCTCTCATTAACTGATTGGGAAATCACAATAATCAGCTTGCACAAAACCTGCAACTCCAGCAGTTATGTGATTGTCACCATCATTTTTGGGATTCGTTCCTACTTCTCAGAACTGCCCAGATAAGCCGGCTCCACGTGTATCCTCAATGACCAGAGACCAAAAGAAATAAAACAGCAGAATAATTATTATTTTAAAATCCCGGTTCTTATCTCACTCTCACTGTTTCCAGCACCCACGGTACATTTTTAAGCACTTGGCAGAGTCCTAACTGCCAGAGGAAAATGCGTCACACTGGATCCGACAGCCTGAGAGGGGCGGCTGCAGCAGCTCCGTGCCCCAGCTCGAGCCAGCAGCGAGGCTGAGACGGGTCCCCAGCAGGCGCGTGCACAGAGCACACGTATACAGCGCATGTAAGTGACTGACAATGCATAGGCACAGGGTGGGTCTCGCCAGCGGCCAGGCTCAGGCCCTCAGCCTGCCCAGCAGCTGGCCAACCAGCAAACTATTTACCCCTGGCTGCCCATTTGTACCCCTAACTCCTCTACTCCCCCACACTTGTTCTTCCCCAAATCACCCATTCCCCTCCCTTTTCCCTCCTCTGCTTCCCCCCATAGACCCCTAACAAGCCCCGAGCGACCCCAAGCTGCTCCTCCCCTGCGTCCCATAGCGGTCCCACCCCAGCAGGGCCCCCTCAGCCCCAGAGCTTTTTGCTCCCCGTGTCGCTGGTGTGACCGAGTGTGCACGCAGATGGACACACGGACACTCGCCCCCGCGCCGGCATTGTTCCTGCCGCGCTTTTCACCGCGCAGCTCGCGCCGGCCGGCGCCCTGCCTGCCCGAGCTGCTCAGCAGCTGCCTGGGGGTTTTGTTTGGCTTTTTTGTCACTCTTAGCCGGGAGCTTATTGTGCATTTCCAACGGCGACCGGGTGACCCAGGTGATCATTCAGCTGCCGCTCGCCCTGGCACCGGCACAACTTGGACCCGTTTCAGACACCTGGCATTGGACAAGGAGGCAGAGACACAAAGGGGATCGATACCCTCTGCCCCAAAGGCAAACAAACCACATCGATTAACTCCGGCGGCTGCGGAGACGTGTGGAAACGATCTGGGTTTTGGCAGGTCTCACGGACACCAACCGATGGAGCCAAAATGCGCGTCTGATGTTCAGCATCCCCAGGCTGCCCAGCACAGGCCGGGGCTCCGCGGGCAGCAGCCACCCCCGGACGGCAGCCCCGAGCCCCTGGGGAGGCGGCGGGGAGCAGCGGGACGAGCGCTGCCATTGCCGGGCGGCTCAGCACCCTCCCGTGCCCCCTGCGCTCTGAGGCTGGAGGCCAAAGCCCCCAGGAGCAGACGCGGGGTCAGGGGGACCCGGAGCCCTCGGAGGTGACGCGTGTCGAGTAGAAATCGCGTTTCTTCAACGCAATCTACACATTAACAGCGCGATTACAAGGTCCAGAGACAGGTGTACAGAAACAAAAGAAGTCTGTGCCTGTCACTGCCCAGGCTTCGTTTCCGCTCCAGAACGTCCCCCGTTTGAAGCAGCCGAGCGGCTGCGGAAGGGGCGGCTGCTGACGGTGGCCTCCAGGGGCCGGGGCCAGTCCTGCCCCCAGCCCTCGGGGGCACCGGGGGCTCCTCTGTGGTGCCTCTGCTCCTCTCCTCCCCGTCCACCCGAACTCGCTTCTTCTGGCTGCCCAGCTTGATCCTCAGTCAGCAAGGACGCTGATAAAAGGAGGAAGGCTTTTATTTATTATTCAGCCATCTCCAGGGTTTCGGTGCCACAACGCATTACCATACTTCCCATATACATTATTTATTTCCTGGTTCAACACAGGTAAAGCTAAAGTGAATATGAAAGATGTTTGAAGCCTGTACACAAAGGCTTAATCCAGCCCAGCTTCCCCGAGCTGAAATCCCCTCCCTGCTCAGAACCCCGACTAAAGAAGAAAGCCTGCTCTTGCTGGAGTCAAAGGGAAGTTTTTCTAATGAATTTCCAGGGGTCTGCACTCCAAGCCTTAGCAAATGGCTGAAGGAGGGGTGGCCCTGGATGCAGACAGCCCCTTTCAGGCAGCCCAAAGAGAGTGTCCCCCCCGACGGCCCTGGCTGCCCCCTCCCCTCTGTCCCCTGCCCCGCTGCAGAGCCCGGTCCCAGGGAACAGCGCAGGAGCAGAGCATTAGGGAGGATCCCGAACCAGCCCCTCCGGAACCGCTTGTGTTGGATTTGCCTGGGTCCTCCAAAACTTCCTCAGGGCTTCGGGAAGGGCTGCCCTCACCACATCAAACACAAACGATTACAAGATCTAAGAAAAAGACAGCGGGCTGGTGGAGCAAAACCAGCACTACAAAATCAAAACCTCTCGGGATCTGGGTACTTTTTTCTTTTCTTTTCTTTTTTTTCTTTTTTTTTTCTTTTTTTTTGGCATCTGGTGTTTGAAGGGAAACAAACTCAGGAACTGGAGATATTCCCAAGCCTTTGGGTCATGGCTTTACCACCACCTGCAAAGGAAGTGCTCAAACCTCACCTCAGCAGGTCCCAGGCTGCCGTCGGTGGCACTGGGAGGGCAGCAGGGAGCCACGAGTCCCCTGCCTGGGCCGTCCAGGAGGGATGGAGCCATGGAGATGGGGACGTGGGGATGGGAACATGGGGATGGGGACGGGCTGCTCTCAGGTACCACGATGTTATGGAGCTGCCCTACTGAGGATGCGCAGCCAGACCGCAAAGCAGGAGCTCTTTGGAGCAGCTCCTGCCAGGGAGGGAGCCCGGTCTGGCTGTCTGTCCGTCCATCCTGAGAGGGGATTGAGAACATCAGCTGAGATTATTCAGGCATGTAAGTGTTTGCTGAAAGCCGGAGCCTGCTGTGAGCTGTCTGGCAAAGGAAATGCTCCTTTTTGTCTGCCCTGCTGCAGAGGACTGGCGGGGTGGGCTTGCAACGCCCAGCGTTCACAAATGTGATCCGACTCTCCCACGGACACGCACACAGACGCCCTGAAAGCTGCTCCCGAGTGCAGCAGTGCTGCCCACCGCTCCCGCTGCACGCTGCCGCATTACGGCTAATTAGCAGAGCAAGTGCTAATAATGCACAGTGTTAAGAGAGCACTTAACCTGCGTTCCCGAGCCCTGTCCTGGCACCAACGTGTTACCTGGGTCTGGGGGAGGCCAGAGCCCCCACCTCCCTGTGCCACCTGCACCTCGACACTGTCCCTTTTGCCTGTCCCCTGCCTCCTTGCTGCAGGACTGGCAATGTAATTCTGACTTCAGCTTCCCCTTTGCTCAGAAGCACCAGGAATTTGGGAGATGGCTCACAGCTGTTTGCACCGGGTGCAACAACAAACAGCCCAGGTGCACCCCCAGGGCATGGGGAGGCTGGTCCCCTCCCGCCGGGTGGCACAGGGGAGGGACGTCCCTTAAACGGGCAGGGTGCCCGGCCTCAGCAGGGGGTCGGCCATGGGATCCCAAACCCCGCTTCCCCATCGATGTCTCTGCGGCTGCTCAGCCGTGGATTGCTGCAGAAGCACGGCCAAAGACAGCATTTGGGAATAAAATGGTGCAAGAGCTGGCCTCAACCCACTGCCAGGGTGCCCACGGGAGGTCAGCAGGATTCAGCCCTCTGTCAGCCAGGGCTCGCCCCCTGCCACCTCCCTCGCCCTCCTGGCAGGAGGCCCCGTCCCTGCCTCCCAGTCTGGGTGTGACAAAGCATCTCCATGCGGGGACATGCAGCCCGCCCTGCGGCCCGCTCCTGGGGCCACAGCCCTCCTCAGGGTGCAAGATCTCCGGCCACCGAGTGTTGATACAATGATTACTGGGTTTGTTACGTTACACACCGCTGTTTAAACAAGAGATGCCCTTAAGCATGGTGTTTGGGAGCCCATGTCAATATTGGCTGGTGAGCGGGGACAGCAGATAAGCGGGCACTGTAAGGGCACTGGGTGCTGGCCCTCTCCATGTGCAAGTAACGCGTGGGACCTCACTCTCAAACCTTTGATCACTTCCCACAGTTGTCTTGTCATCAGAAAAGGAATGTGACTCCTTATAAATAGCACTTGCTTTGATGTGATGTCTCCAAATTTTACGCTAATAAAATGGCCTTGATTCAGCCCAGCACCGAGCACCCATTTAAAGCCCATAAATATTGCTCTTCCTTTCTTCAGAACATGCTTAAGTCCCGCCGATATCAAAGGGAAGCACGCACATGCTGCAGCGCCTTGCCGAACGTGGGGAGGATTCATCATGTGCTGCAATTTAACCGTGCACTTAAGTGATTTGCTGAACTGGAGCATTAAATGGGAAGCAGTGATTTCTTTTAACTGCCTATAAATACCATAACTTCTCCTCATAGCTGGAGCTATTTTTTAATGACTGGTGCTTAGATACATTGAAGTTTAAAACCCCGTGGAAAAAAAAAAAGCCCTGCTTCAGCACATGGGTAACACAAAAGCAACATTTCTTGTCCATATGGAGAACATATTGGCTGAACTCAGCTACGAATCGACCTTTATCTTCGTTCGTGAGATGAGACCAATTAAGTCACTGGTGGCAACGCAGCTGGTGAGTTATCGCTCTCCTTCGGGCAGATAAAGGTCAGGCGCGAGCGGGTGGCGCGGTGCTCACTGCGGTACCTGTTGCCCTGAGATGACTGCATGTGCTGCTGCTCCTTGCGGGGCCCAGAGGCTAATTTCCAGCTATTCAGAGGTTTTGGAGCCCCCCGCCTCGAGTGGGATGCTGGGGAGAGGCTCCTCAGATGGGTGCATAACCCCTGCTTCCCATCGGAGACGCAATGGGGAGCCGGCACACGTGGCGTGGCATGAAGCGGGCATTTCTCTGCTCACAGCCTCGCCAGATGGGCTGGGAAAAGTATGTTTTAGATTATTAACTTTACAGTTAAAACAGTAAAAATGAATCGGAAGGGTTAATAAAACAAAAGAATTTCCTCACGTTGATTCAGAAATGGGCAGTGGGTGAACTGTTACTTCGTGTCCAAACTCTCGGGGTACTGAGCTCTGGCATCGGACTGGAGCCAAACCCCCAGGGCTCCAGGGATCCTCCCCCACACAGTTTGGTATCTTGAGCCAAAACATCCCCCCGGATCCACTCTCCACCCTCCAGTGGAGACAGAGCACGGATTTTGCCCTTTGTACTTTTTGTACTCCAGGCCGTCCCTTCAGAAGGGGTTATTTTTTGCAGGTGTATATACACACGACTGTATATATACACACGAGTGCATATATCCATATGCACCCAGCACCGTCGCCGTGCTCAGAGGAGCTCCAGGCAGAGCAGCCTGAGCCAAACCCCTCCCGTCCCGCCGGGGGGCATGGCCGGGGGGCGCGTGGTGGCCTTCGAGCCATCCGTCACCGCAGCCGGGTATCACGGCCGGGGCGCGGGGCAGCCGCCTCCCCCGGGGGATGAATTACGGAGCAATAAAGCACGCTCATCTCAGCAGGAGGGTTTTATGCTCGCCATCAATCAGGAGACACAAACAGCTCCCTTCCCAGCAGAAATCAAGGTAGAAATGGGTGCACAGAGATCCTGGGGGTTTATTGAGGGCATCGGCCAGGGGGGCAGAGCTGGGCACCCTCCATGCACCCTTGGTTTGAAGGATTGCACCATCAGGAGAGCCGCAAAGCCCGGAGGCTCCCAGGGTGGAGGCTGGTGCTGCTCACACCCACGCACCCAATGCCTCCCACTTCCAAATTTCACCTCCTGGAGCAAGAACCCAAAACCTGCCCCAGAAACCAGGGGGTTTAGGGCTGATCCAGAGCTGGCAGAGCCTGCCTGGGGCAGGGGTGCTGCAGGCACAGGCTTCCCAGCAGACACCTGCTCCCCTGCTTGTCCTTTTGGTCTCTAAAAGCGCATCACGGGGAAGAGGGCATCCTTCGTGTGGAGGCAGAGAGCCGAAGATGTGCGTCGGGGGCTCGCAGCCCCCGCAGTGGTAGTTAGCTGTGTAAGTGCCTGGCTGAATATGGCCCTAAACATCTGCTTTCCCATCACTTGCAATTAGGAGGAAGAGCAAAATCTGAGCCAGCACATCCAAATAACCGTATCTGAAGCAGGAACACCTGGACAGAGAGAATATCTCTCACCTGATACACGCTCTCTGGTGAATCTGCATTTTCCTAATAGGCCCGTTTCACCAGCAGAATTTCTTTCCAAAACGGCGCTGAGCAGCATGCTCTGGTATCGCCTCCTTGCTCTGCTCTGAAAGTTTTCCTTGCTGTTGTATGGATGTTTTTCCAAGCTAAAAATAGGATTATCTTTCTACCAATCAAGTCTGTCTGGGATTATATATTCAAAGGGTGTGATATAGAGACATGGAATAAAGGTTTAATGAATCACAAAATTGAATTCTTTATGGGCTGGCAGCATTTTTCTGAATAAAACAACAACTTAATGTCCTACGTGTTGTACTTTACGAACTGGGACCTAAACTTATCTTGTACAAAGGAAATTATAGAAGCAATCATGGGAGGTCTTTTATTAGTATTTCTTCTCTCCCCAGCACAGAGTAGAATATGAATTGATTGTCAAAGATTTTTTAAGTGCCTGTGATTGAGGAGATGATCTCTGATAAGCTGCTGGAGTAAAATAGAAGCCAACAGCTGCTCCATTTAACATCGGTTAGCCTCCAGTTCTGGTGGTTTGCTAAATGACTATTTTATATTCACAAACACAGCTCCGCGTCGCAGCGACACTTGCTCACACCTCCCTCTTTATGCCGAGCGCTGTACGCTGGCTGAGGAGGTGCCAGCTGTTAAATGCCAGCTTGTGAGGTCTAAAGGTGGGATTCTGGAAACACACGCGCACGTCCTTCCCGCTCCAACCAGCTCCATTCCAAATCACCCCGGTAGTTTCCGACGGGGATGTATCCCTTCTTAAAGCGGGGGGGAGATCGTCACCCATGCTTCAGAACCGAGGAGAGGCTATAACTCACTCGCTGTCCGTGGCACTGTGTCTTCCAGGCAATTAAGACACAAACCCTCGCAGTTAGCGCGTTCGGAGGGGGCTGCTGGTCCCTGCATAGCTCTGCCGCGCTTTCCCCCCGCTGGCAGCACACTCCATCCAGTCACCGCCGGACCCACCTCATAGCCCCGCCACGCCACGCGAACCGTCCTCACTTCAACGCCACCCGCACCCCTGGCGCCGCGGGAGGGGGCGGCCGCCCCCGCAGCCCCCGTGCCGGGAGGATTTGTGTCCCGCAGCTCCGCCGCCAGCGGTGTCCCCAGCCGCCCGCAGTGAATCCTGCAGCGCGGCTTTACGACCGGGGCCGAGGTGCAGCTGAAAGGTGTTGTGTGTGTGTAAAGAGAGGGGGAGACGGAGGGGCTGATGCCATCGGTGCCTTCCCTGCCCCTGCGCCAGAGCCAGCAGCCTTTGGCGCGTGGCGCGGCCTGGTTTGTTGGCAGCCTGCATTCGATGCCATCCTTGAAGGACTCTTAGATGTGCACAGGCTCCGTGTTTCAAGCGAGCAGAGCCTTTTCTGAAGGAATCGCTTAAAGGGATTTGAGGGACCAAATTTTGAGGGACGCTTGTGGGTGTCCCCGAGCAGGTGCTTCCAGTGCCTCCGGGCTGGACTCAGGAGAGGCAGGAGCAGGGTTGGGGCTGTCCAGAGGTCAGGTCTGCTGCTCCTGTGTCATCCTAGCAGACCGGGAGACGAGCAGTGTTTGCACCGTGCGTAAGTGTGACCTTGCTGGAGAGACCAAGGGGAAACTGAGGCACCACCCTCTGCAAAAGAGCTGAAACCTGCTGCCACGCAAACGGCTCTCGAGGTGCAGGAGCATCGCTTCGGTGCCCCGACCCGGCCACACGTCCCTGCTGATGGCGGTGGGGAACGAACCTGCCCGTTGGTGGCAGCTCGGGTGGGGGGCGCAGGCGCGGTGGCTGCATGGGACCCCCCCAGCCACGCGCAGCCGACACCGCACGGCCGGGCTCTTCCCGAGGTCTCCGCAACGCAGGAACAAACCTGACAGCATTTGGTTTCAAGACACCATTTCACCATAATTGATATCATAAATATTAAACCAAATAAACCCTTCTGCACCCTGCCACGCCGGGAGAGCTGCCTGGAAGACGCGCGGGCTGGATTTACGAGCGCTGTAGTTATAGCAACAGGCGCTGCCGTTCACCGGCGGCCGTTGTGCGGCTCCCGGCGGCGCGGCGAAGCCCCCGGCACGGCGGCGACAGAAGCCGGTGGGCACGGGCTCGGGGAGGACGCCCCTCGGGCCCGGCACAAGCCCCCGGCTGGGTAACGCGCCTGCCCTGCACGCCCTGGGAGCTCCTCGACTGCCTTTGTACCATGACCCGTGGGCACGGACCCATAAAAAAGCAAGCCAGCGTGCCTCCTCTGCTTGTGCAGACCCCAAAGTGCTCGATCGCTGCTGTCTGCAAACAGCACAGAAGCCCGCTGCTGCCGCGGAGTGAAGATCTCTTCAGCAGCCAGCGTGCGCGGGGCCGGCTGGGCACACCGGTGTCTTCAGATCACTCTCTGCTGACTTTCTCTTATTCACAACATGCAGCCAGGCTAAAGAGCAGTTCTCTTGCCTACGACTCAAACACCCTGCTGGAAAATCAATAGTCATTTGGCGATATTCTGGCACTTGGCTTGCTGCATTGCAATGCCTTGGGAGGAGCCGGTCTCCAGAGCAAGCAAAAGCAGCAAGGGTCAGCTTGGCCTCGGGCAGATACTCACAGCACAGATACACTCGAGCAGCACAGCCCGATAAATCCACCCGAACCCTCAGGAACCTCCTTTCTGTGCCCACCCATGGGGTGCCAGGATGAGGACCAGGCTGGAAAGAGCCCTTTGCTTCCCTGCACCGCTCCCAGCCAGTGTCACTGCGCTCCTTGCTGCTGCTCCAGTCCCGCATGTCCTGAACCGCGGGCAGCCCACCCAGCGTGCCTGGGGCCCCCCGGCGCCAGGTATCCCAGCTGGTGCCAGGGCCACGGGGATACTTGGAGCATCTGCAGCGAGAAGGTGGGCAGAGGGCTGGGCTCGGACCCAGCGCACACAGACCTGTGCCCAGGCTTGGCCCGGGAGTCTGGCAGCAAGGAGGGCTTCAGTCTTCTCCTGGTTGCTGCATACACATCACGTGCTGCGGAAAAAATACACGGCATGAAATGTAGGTAGCAGCTGACCCTTTTATTTACCTCAGCTTTGCTTATTTACCTAGAGAATCACAGAATAGGAATCACACAGTTCTGGTCCATGGGTAGAAGCTGGGAAGTGACCCAGGATTTCGGAATCGGCACCCAGCCACGCTAAAGCAACATGTTCCTGCTCACGGGCTCGAGCGCAGAGACAGAGAGAAATGAAAGGTGGATGTGCCGAGCAGCACCAGCTAGTTTAAAACAATCAGGAAGCTTAAAATAGATTTGAGCAACTTTGAACCACAAAAATAAAAGCTGATGGCATCTTTATTTAACAAAGAACAGTTGTTCTTTTCTGCACATTAAGGAGGGCACCGGCATGGCTGGATTTCAGCAGGTTTCAAAGGGCAGCACACACATTATTTTGAAATGATAAATAAAATGTAATAGCCCGACCTCAGGAATACAACAGTCTGTTTCCAATGCACTCCTGTTTCTTTCATTCTTCTCCACCGGTGCAGATGTACGAGCTGCCACAAGCTCTGCTGCTCCCCATCTGCGTGCGGTACGGCCGAGGCACCAGACCTGCTCCGCGTTGCAGCCCGGCCAGGACACGAACCCCGGCGGGGGCAGGCGGGGAAGGACGGGGCTCTGCAGGGCTCCTTCCCGGGGCGCTGCCTCTGCTAAGAGCAGAGCTAGGACCTCCAATCTACTCCTAATGGAGAGGTTACAGGAGGGCATTTTGGAAGCAATTGAAAGGTTGGTAAAGAGACACGGCCAGGAAATGTGTGGAGTCTCATTACCTTTTATCTTCCAAGAGCATAAAGTTTGCAGAATCTCTGTTTAGGCTAGAAGGAAGCCTCTGCAAGAATTATACATGCTGCCGCCTGCTTATCAAGAGAGAAAGAGCTGTGCTCCATCAGCCAGCTGTGGGGCTGTGCGGAGATAAAGATATCCCCCTGCCCAGCAGCGACTCGGGATAAATCATCCTGTCCTCGCTCTGCCATTGCGCCTAACCTCTGCCTGGCCCCTGCCAGCCGCCGCGCGATTTAGCTGCAGAGCCGCAGGAGCGAGCGTGCCTGTGCCTTTTTCAAGCGTCCGAACGCTCTCCCCGCAGTGTGGGAAAGGAGGGAGTGCTTAATTTACAGAATGAATCAGCTCCATTCAGCTATAAATGCCTACTGAGATCGCGGCTTAAATACACACCCAGCCAGGCACCAGAAACCGCAGCGTTTGGACCTGGCTGGCACCGCAGGCCAGCAGCTGCTGGGAGCCGGCAGGGCAGGATGCTGCCCCTCTTCCCACAGACGGTTCTCAGCAGCTTCCCGCGGCCCCCCAGGGAAGTCTGTCCCTTCCCGTTGGCTCAGCAATGGTTACAAGGCACGTTGGATTAAGGAGACAGTGAATGGAGCGGGCTAGGCACAGATATATAGCGTAAGACCTGCAATATTTGCTGTCGGCCAGTGCCACCAAGTCATGAAAAGTAGTGATGCACATAACCAAAATCCCAGGAGACTCATTCTTTTATGTAAGCGCCATATAAACACCTGGAAAATAAAACTGCATGTGTGAAAGGGAACAAATTAAAATTCAATTTCATCTATACCAAAAAGATGCTATCATCAGTGGAAGGATGTTAGAGATATATCGGTACTAGCATAATTCCTTGGTGAACTTTTATGGGCCAATTGATAAAAAATATCCTCCTGAGAGCAATGCACATTATTTCCAGAGCTCCAGTATTTTACTAGCAAGTCAGTGCAGAGGTGTGTGGTTTACACAATGAAAACAGAGGGCTACCTAGCCGTGGGCAGTACGAGCACTAGTGCTCCGTGGGGAATTCCGCCCGGAATCGATGCACAACCTCTCTGTTTGGCCTGCAGAGAGGATGATCTAAGACAGGGTTTACGGGGATTTCTCCTGTTGAAAAAGTGGCAGACGTTTATAAAAGCAAAGTTCCCAAGCAGGACAAAATATACTGCAATGAAAAAAAATAAGATCCACAGCACTCCTGCAGCTTTTCTTACTATGGTCTTAAACACCGTCAGCAGAACGGAGCAATTTCCTTCATCACTCCATGTGTTCACAGAAATGAAGATGGAAATCTAGATGAAATGAGTTCATCTGCGTCTTCTCTCCAGATGTGTGGCACCGGGCTGGATTCTTGCACAAGCAAGGCCGGCTCTGCTTGCTATCCTTGTGTGGAGCAGAGCGATGGGCTGCTGTCGGTCCCTGGATGCTGCGGGGACCGTCCTCCACGGCTCCCAGCACCTGAGGACCTCCAGGCGCTCTCTAGATCGCAGCAAACTGCCAGTCCTTGCCCTGGTGCGACTGTAGCTCTCTCCGAAATCAATCACGGAGCTTCCCCATGGGACGGAGGATGCTGGTTCAGACCCCTGTAGATCATCAGTCATGATCAGCTGATGGAAAACAGATGGAAGCTGTTTAAAACCAGAATTACGTTCGCTATGCTGGGCTCGCTGAGTTCAGGGGGAAGGTTTCAGCTGAGCAGGCCTCGGCTCTGCCCGCGGCAGGGCAGAGGTGACGCTCGTGGGCTCCTCTGCAGCCCCTCGGCCGCGCGGGCTGCGCGCGAGCGCTCGGTTCCCTCCGTGCTCCCACGGGACCCAAAATTCAAATAGAAGAAAGTGAACATCGGTGTGGTTTCTGAATGGGTTGAATTCACCAGTCATGCCTGTGAAGAAGAAGGTTCGTTTATTTAATTAGTGTAGTTTACATAGAAAAGAGCATGCAAAACCAAACCTGAAGCAGCACAGGAAATTTACCTTGAAACTTGGAAATCAGGTGCTCAAATGATAACATTCTTGCATTTTACTACACCCCTGCTGTCTGCCTCAGTCCTGCTGACTCAAGCGAATCACGAAGGCCCGCCGAGGATGCTTTTCTGCATGATTCACCTTGTCATTCGCTGCAGCAGGAGCAGCAGAGATCAAGCTTTTTACCTGGGGCAGAGAGAGGGCTGCAAGTCAGAACCTCTCACCTCTGCGATGAGGAGGGAGATAAGTCACTCAGCTCTTCGTGCCGCGAAGGCTCAGAGGGAAGGAAATATTTACCAGGTCTCAACATTCATCTGATTTTTTTTAATTTCTTCACATTAACCCATATTACAGCTCTCAGCCTTTTTTTTTTTTTTTTTTTTTTTT
>VXAA01000779.1:281062-326869 GCA_013399115.1 Anseranas semipalmata
TTTTTTGCATAAATTTATAACAAAAAAATCCAAGACAGTTAAAAATAAAAACCTGCTCTGCTTTTCCTACCAGCCCACCATCGGATATATTTTTCCTCCATCTCCAGGAGTTTCCTGGCCAACAGGAGGAGCACGGTGAAGTGTCTGAGCCAAGCACCGTGCATCTGAGCATTCCCCACCGCAGTCCCCCAGCACGGGGCAGACCCCTGACCAAAGGGAGGGATGGTTCCCCCAGGATACCCCCGGGACACCGCACAGGCTGGGGGCTCCTTCAGGTGAACCAGGGTTTGATTTTGCTGGGTGCATCTTGGCTTGCATTGACCACATCGTACTTTCCAAAGGCACCTCCCATGGCTGCTGCTGGCCTTACCCTTTCGCTTCATACCGGTCACCGGGGTGTTCACCATGAGGACTGATCCGCCAGTGAGTTTTGGTATTTCTTTGATAATTTCAACAGCAGGAATGGTGGCTGCACTTCAAGCATCCCTCAGCCAGAGAGGCAGAACTAACATCTCGAGGCTGGCAGAGCGGTCAGCACTTGCAGGGCTTGCTGTGGGACTGAAGCTCTTGGACACCCTATCGCACTCCCCTAAGGTGTGTGCTTTGCTTCTGCATGCGTGATAGATCTGAGTGCCTGTGATCTGAAACCATGTAGGTCCGTCAGGGCTGAATACGTTGTGCTGGCCGCGCACAAAGGCCGCACCCCACGGGACCAGAAGAGGAGGACGTCCAGGCTGACCCTTCTGTTTGGAACCAAACGCCGTCGCTGTCTCAGCTTCGGCTTGGCCCTGCAACACCACGTTCTCCTCTCTGGCCTCAGATTCTTTTATTTAAATGGTAAAAGGAGCTTCACAGAGTGCCAGAGCGAACCTGAAAGTGAGAAAAACCACAGATGCAACCAGGGAACGGTGGCTGGAGCCCCGGTAGCGGCACCAAATGGCTCTGCACAGGCTGACGCGGCCATGCCTGCGCTGTCCTGCGGGACCCGGGGGATTTCTCTGGCTTTGCAAACTACAGCAAACACACAGAAAAATGTGTTCTGGTCAATAATTTATTATATCGAGATGGCAGCATAATTAAGTTACCAGAGGGCAAATATCTGGTAGCATAAGGTGCTATGTGCTTTTGGCACAAGCTTTATTTAAACACATTGGATCAATTTGAATCAATCTGACATGTACACACTTCAGGGCATGGCTAGTTTCAAATCAATTAAACTCCTTATGACTTTATGATTAGAAACTTGAGGTTATAAAACATTAATATAAAATCACAGTTTATAAAGTGAAAAATAAAATTCCAGTGTAATGTTTCATGAAGATCACAGGAATCATTATATAAGCTTCATTAAACAAACAAGGTAAGGGTAATTAGGCTGTAAATTGAGTACAGTGATTAAAAAAAGAGAAACTATAATTAGGATGTGATGGCCACTTAAACAAAAATAAGGAAGTATGGCTAACAAGTTGCCTTCTGATTTCAGACAAAAAAGCAAACGATTTCTTCGTGAGATGGAGCGTCCCAGCAAAACCTTCAACAATGAAAGTTGTTTGTAGCAAATGGCTCTAGGACGGGCAAGCCAGAGAAATTGATTTTCAGGCCTGGAAAGAGAAAACACAGATTTAGAGCAACAAAATACATACAGATCTCGCACAAAACAGTGAAGAAAAGCCTAGCTGGTGTTACAGCCACAACTCACGCTGTAAAGAGATGATTTGGCTGAGGAGTTGAGTAGGTGCCCAGGCACCTTCTTGTGCAGCGAACACGTGCACGGGCTTTCCTGGAAGAGCCAGTGCAAGTCCCGCTAGCGTGAATGGGCCTGAGACATGCATCTCGGTGCCCAGCTGAAAAGAATTCAGCTGGCGGCTTGAGGGCATTTCTGGGGGAAGGTCTGCCAACAGATTTACCTTGTGCGTTTAGCGTAAGAAGTGCCAAATCCCAAAGTGCCAAATCCCAACGTGCCGCCCCCTGCTAAGCCAGTTTTCATTAACAAAAGTCCCAGTGGAACTAAATCCTTCCACTGCGTGTTCAGGCTGCGGAAGCAGCACGATGGTCTTGCTCCTTCCATGGCTTGGCACAGGTACCCAGCTACACCAACATCACCCCTGCCACAGCTGCACGTCTCGGGCAGAGCCAACAGGCCTTTTCAAATGCTGTGAAAGATCCTGCGAGCAGTTCTTCTTCAGAAATATGAATAAAGATTTCACATGTGTTTGTATCTGACCTGCCCAATAAAAACATGTTAACACAGTGAAGCATTCCAGTATTAAAAAAAAAAAAACCACCAGGTGCCGCGGATGGGAAAAGGCCATAGGCCCTCCTGTGTTACACGCGGGGTGCTGATCCCTCCCGCCGCGCCTGCCTGTGCGTGCCAGCGGGTCCAAAGTCCACCGAGTCAGCAGAAAAACTCACCGGCTTTGGCAGACTTTGCTCCTGGCCCCGCGCGCAGGGGCCGCGTCCTTTGCTCCCCTCCGCAGGCTTAAAACAAAGCCCAAATCTGGATCGCTTCAGCCTTGCGTTGCCACTTTGAAATTCTTGGCAACTGGTCCAAAGCCTTTGAAGCTTAATCCCGGCCCTGCCTCCCTCCTGGTTCAAACGCGGCGCCTCCATCAGCTGGCCGGCACATTGGCGGCCGCTGGGCGGGCGACCCGCGGGACGGCAGCAGGCTTCGTGCTTCACCCGCGGAACCCGGAACCGTTTTCTCCCGGTGGCCCCGGGGTCCCCGCTTCTGCTCCCCCAGCCGCTCACCCGGCGGAATCGGCCCAAAAGGCGTTCCTCGCCACTGGCGCCTGGGAAGCAATGCGCTCTTAAACCCTGTTTCTTTTATTTTAATCTAAGTCATCCTGCAGTAAGAGCTGCCCAAAAAATGGAGCGGGGGAACACATGAGGGATGGAGCAAAATCAGGAAATCACGCCTTACCTGCAGCCCAGGAACCCAAGGCTCTGCTCTGCTTCTTTCTGAGGTGACGGGACAGCACCACAGGAGGCAGGGAAGGAAAAGCAGCAGTGGTGGAAACGCAGCAATTCCAACGGTGCACGCATCTGCCATGAGAAGCAGCTGCCTGCTCCGGAGACATCTGGGTACCCGAGCCAGGCCCCACAGTCACGGCGCTGGGTTGGAGCACCAGGAGGCTTTCTCACGTCAGCTCGGCCACCGGCAGGTTTGGGTTCGGATTTCAGGCCACGGAGCAGCACCAGGCCTGCGGGTGAAAGGCTCCACGTGTACACAGGCGCGGAGGAGAAAAACTGGTTCTGTCAGGACAGCCGCGGCGGAGCGGCCGAAGTCAGCCAGCCCTCGCGGCCGAGCGGGGCAGCCCGCGGCTGGGACGGGTCTGGGGGCTCCCGGTGCCGCGCAGCCCTGCCTGGGGGCAAACACAGCGAGGGCTTTCCAGGCTGGCTTACGGGAACGCACGAGGATGCCTGAGCGATGCTGGAGGGTTTATTAGGGGACCCGCTGGCTCGCCAGGAAATTGCACAACAGTTAAATGCTTCGTGTGTTGGACTAGCTTAGTAAGGAGCTATTTGAGATTTTCAAAGAGGGGTCATTCTGGCAAGCACGGTACGGAGAGCAGGAGTCAGGCCCCGAGATGCGGCACAGCTCGGTGCCGCTGCATCGCTGCTGGCAGGGAACAGGAGCGCGGCAGCCAGCGCACAGCGTGGCCCAGAGGGAAAGAGCCACAGAACAGGAGATCCCTCCCAGGAGCCTGCAAACACGTGCAAAAGGGCAACTAGCAAAAGGCAGGCGTGCGCAGGGCTGCAGCTGCATCTCAGCACCAGCTGTCACTGGTGCCACACGGTCTGGCAAACCCTCGGTTTTTCAATCCATGAGCACGGGCACTGCTGGCCAGGAAGCGGCAGCAGGATAAATCCCATGGGGAATAGAGCTGATCGCAGGCTGGGGCACGTGGCAGAGGTGCGGGGCGCATCCCCCCCGCGCTCCCTGTGCCAGCACCGCTGTCCCGCTGCCCCCCCGGAGACGGGGCCAGCCCTGGGCTGCTGCTCGTGTCGCCTCTGTTTTCCATCGAGGTGAAGCCAGCTGAGACTCGGGCTGGCCTCTCGCGTGGGGCAGGGTTTCAAGGCTGCCAGGAGGGTAAATGGCAGCCCAGCAGCTAATGAGGAATAATCCCCGCCGGGTAAAGAGTGACTCAGACACATACCCCGGGCTAACAGGTGCCAAAGCCAACACAGATAAAGGACAAACAATGAACCTTGAGACAAGAAATAAAACAATGTGCTGAGTGGAAAGGTCACGATAGGGACTGACCAGAAAAGTCATCAAGGCTGTTGCAGATAAGAGAAGGAAAAAAGCGCTCTTATCACGGTGAGAGGCAGCGAAGGAGCGTTGGGCCGCCGCTGCACCCGCCCTGCACTGCGCCAGCCGTCCCTTCCCCACGCAGCCCTTTTTGCCTTCCTCATGGCATTTTCACCCCTTCCTGCTTTTTGGTGCTGGAGGGAAAGGCCGTCCGCAGCCGGTGGGGTGCCAGGATGGCTCCAACCTGTGAGCTCCCGAAGGAGCTTATTAAAATTGCTTCTACCAACCCAACCAAAAGGCTGCCCATAGCGGAAAGCACCCGCGTGCGGCCGTTCCCGGGGCCACGGCAGCCCTTCTGCAAGGCCCAAGGAGAGGCAGAAAATGAGTTTTCCGTGACGGCCATAACTGTCAACACAGTGTTTGCATTGCATCGATTATCTCTGGAGAAAACGGGGACAGCGAGCGTATTGACCTTTACAGAGAACACACCCAGTACCTGCAGCAGGCTTCCTGCTGCTTTTGCAGGACGCTGCCATCAGCCTGAATCCCGGGAAATCCAGGCACGCTCGGTCCAGCCGGGCGGTAGATCATGTATAGCTGCGGGACTGTCACCGGCGACGATGTGGCAAGCAGCAGCTACAGCCACTCACCCATGAAATGTAAATTTAATGTAACTATTTGCAATGTAAAGTGCTTTGCACTTTGAAAAATATGCTATTATTTGCGCCTTTTATTGGACAGAGGGGGGAAAATATATTCAGAAACAGTCTCTTGTGCATGTTCACTTCTTTCTGCATCCAGAGTTATGGAGTTTATATTGAAATTTAGCAGCTGTGGGATATGCGGACCAACAGTGCCATCACCACTAAATCATCTCTTATTTAGCTAATGCCCTTCATCGCTTGCACTCTCTTGCAAAAGCCACACATAGAATAGAAAATGACCTGCCAGGCTTACAACAGGCTGGTCAAAAAAATTCCTCCTTCACTCAGTTCCTGCAAAATGCACCATCACCAATCATACAACAATGTATTTATAAATATTCCAAGAGTAGTGGGTTTATTCTCAAGCATTAATGACATTTTCCCAAAAATCTTTTTTTTTTTTTTAATTTCACCTTACCAGAAGTGTCCATCTCAAAATGGTTAAATCAGTTGTGAAGGAATGTATGTCAATAGGAATGTATGTCAATGCATTAAGGAACATCTATCCACTATTACAATATTTCATTCTATTAAAAATTATGATAAAGACTTAACTTTCTAGCCTCACACTGTATGATGAGTTTGCCTTTTTTTCTGTAAATCTGTAGATCTTAACAAAGCAAAGTCTTGCGGATAGCAATAATTTAATTATTTAAAAAAATGTCTTTTTCCCATCGTATGAGTTTCAAATTCATCTTCCTTCCACTTTGAGGTCGACATGGTAAATTACGAGTTTCACGGGGAAGGAGCTGGAGTTAGTGAGAACACCGAAATGAGTATATTTGGAGGTGGGGGGAGGAAGATGAGAAAAAATGGTTATTGTTAGAAATAACACAAAGAAACTTCTTTACAAACGTTACTCTTCATCCACAGACTTGGGAGGACACGCCTCCAGCAAATCCCTGCAGAAGGCAGTTTAAGCAGAGCTCTCGCTTCACATTGCTGTGGGCTATTAATGCTCGTGCAACGCTCAATCAATAGCAGAGTGCAGGAGAGAAGTGACAACTCCTTGGCTCCTCTGAATCTCTGAGAAGCATCCAGCTACCTCCTTGATCTTCAATGAACAGAACAGTTGTGGGGTCGGTGCGGGGCGACCTGCTCTGAAACTCACGTACATCCACGGTGGGTGGCAGAGCTTTGGTCAGAAGAACTGGGCACACGCGTCCCACCTCATGCGGGCAATGCGACATTCCTTGTTTCTGCTTAGGCTTAGCAAGTTAAATACTGCATGCCAGTTACTTCTTTATAAATTCCCCCCAAAAAACATATTTTTGCCAGTGAAGCCAAATTCTGAAACACCACATCATGCGACCTGCAAGCCAGCATGACCACTTGCTGATTCCTCTCCTCTCCTCCAAAATAAATGTGCTGTTGGTTTTTTTTGTTTGTTTGTTTTTTTAAACTGAAGGCCAAAGGCTCGTTTTGGTCCAGAATGTGTGAATGCCTCAGACTGCATTGCCAGGCTTACGCTGGTGACAAGATTGGTCAGTGGAGGTGACAAGTGGCTCAGCTGCTTTGTAAGGAATGCCCTGGCACCAAACCTTAATCTTCCTCTAGAAGTCGGGCAGGTTAAACCCTGAAGCGGGGTATCTGGCATCCTGCTCCCAGGAGAGCAGACACATCTTATCTCAGGGTGACACCGCACCTCCTCAGTGTGTCAGGAGACGCCCCCTGCCTGTCCCTCACCCAGATAAGCCCTGGGGGCTGCGCGCTGCAATCGACGCGTTGTTACAGAAAGTTGAAGATAGATGAGGGCGAACAAGATTTTCATCATTCAGCGAGATAACGAGAGGCAGAGATAAATCCCTCTTTAGGCTGCAAGGCTGGTGGGAGTGATCTTACCTCCTGGTTCATTAAGCTTCCAGAAAGCTTCATCTGCCATCATTAAGTGCTACGCTAATGGGTCTGGGTGGTTTTTCAGTGGCTTGACTCCAGGGGACATGGCAAAACTTTTTCCAAGCACTTCTTTAAACCACAGCCTTAGTGATGTCTGATATCAGAAAACTGCAAAAAGAGAGAAATGCAGTCCTGTGAGGGTGGTTCCGTCACCAATGCACAGCAATGCCAAGGGCAAGCAGCAAGGGTAAGCAAGGTGACCTGGAGCAGAGCTGTCCCCAGGCCTTGCTACGTGATCCACGATGCTTCTGCCGTAGGAAAGCAAGCGCATGTAGCACTGCGTGCAGCGGGGAACTGTTATGGAAGACTTGACTGTTTTCCAGCATACAGCAGAGTAAATCAGGAGTACCCACGGGGTTACTGTGGTAAAGCCTAAAAAAAACCAGCTGAGCAACAGAAATACCCGCCCCAGAAAGGCAGGCTGTGCTGCACTGGCCTCAAGCATCCCAGTCCTGCAGAGGACAGGGGGAGCCGGCCCAGGTCCCCTCCTGCGCGCAGAGGACGCGAAGCCTTCGCCTGCATCTGCCAGGGCTCGTGCAGAGCGGGCTGGGTCAGCCGGGGAGCTGGCACGTGGCCGTCCCTGCACCCACCGACCTCACCGCCTCGGCTTTGCTGCCCATTCCTCCCAGGGGCTTCCAGTCACCCGCAGGGACAGCGGGACTCGGGCGTCACCAGCCCCCAGGAGCACGGCCTCGCTGCGAGGAGGAGCGCATCACATCGATCGTCGCCTCCGCAAGCTCCTGGTGGCTTTACGCACTGCTTTCCTGCTCGCTTAGCATTTGCAGTGAAACGGGTTAAAACCTAAAGCCATTTATAATAATTATTCTGAAGGTTGTCTACAGATAATGTGGAAAATAACACTGGATTTGAAAAAAAAAAACCCTTTTAGCCTTAATAAAAGCATTTCAAAGCACTAGAAGGTTATTTATAGGGTGTGTAAATGTAACTGGAGGGGAGGCAGAGTAAAGGGAGTTCAAAGGGTGTCTGCGAAAAGGAAAAAACCACTGTTATTGACACTGCTTCCTGTTTTCTCACACTCAACAACATTCTTGAACCAAACCAGAGGAAACAATAACAACAAAAAAAGCTACTGAGAGCTATTTGAGACTAAATAATACTTTTTGATAGCTGGTAGGGAGAGGACTGGAGCTGGACTCCCGCTTCTCCGTGCCGCTATGTGCCGTGGGTCGGGGCTGGCAGGACAGTGGGGAGCTCTCGCTGGGTGGGGACACAGCCCCCGTGTTCCCAGCACCAGGCACCACCACAGCTGTGGCCACCTCCACCGCCTTATCCGCTTGTCCCCTGCACCGTGACCCTCCAGCATGGGGTATGCTTGTAGGACAGGCGGTTTTCATGGCCTCGGATGGAGGGCACTGGTCTCCATCTCACAAGGACCCCAACTATTGTGGGGTGCAGCTCTGGCCTCCCCAGGCTCTGACAGGAGACAGCACGACCTGCTGCAGGGCTGCCCACGTGGATACAGGTCAGGATGCGTTGGGGGAAGCTTTCCTGGCAGAAACGCGACTTTAGGCAAAAATAAAATCACGTAGAGCCTCCATTTCCCAGGGCTCTGGAGCATCCACAGGCTGCACAGGGCAAGGAGGGAGGCTGAGGGCTGCCCTGCGGCACTGAGGGGCCCAGCCCCACGGGGGTCCATCCACAGCACCCCCTTGCAGGCTCTGTCCAAACCCCACGTCTCAGCCCTTCCCTCTGGCCTGGTGGGGGAACGCTGCTTTGCCCAGCGCTGGCCCTGCAGATAGCCTTGCTCAAGCTTGGGTTTCCCATTCAAACTCCTCCCCCCTGCAAATTTCGGGTACCTGAGTCAGACACACAGCAGCACACTCTCTGACCCATTTGCCACCCATTTCCCCATGAAAAAGGAAGTTAACTCGAGAACAATAAGCAGCACAGAATTAAAAACTGCTAAACCAAGTCTCACACAGCACCTTAGAGATGAATGCTGCCTGCCCTCCCATCTCCCCCAAAAAAGCAATGAAACAGAAATTGAGAGCGTGTCATTTCATCGTACTGGTACCCCTGAGATTTCCTGCTTTAAAGAAAGCAAATGGCAAAAAGAAGAGATGGAGAGATGGCGAGCACCAGCTGCCTGGGCATCTCCTGCTCTGAGCAGCACAGAAAGCTGCGGATTCTGGAGGTCTTTGCATACGTACAGAGAAGCCACTCTGCAGGTAGTGCCCCAGAACTGGAAACCACTTCTGCATTGGGACCCCTTGTGTAATCAGAGCCCATCAGATGCGTGCCCAGTGGTGTTTATTAGTTCAAAAATGTGATGGAAAAGAAAATAACAAACTGGCAGGTGGCTTGAAAACCATTCAAGAGAACATGCACTAAAAAAATCTGCAAATACCTAAGAGTATTAGAGGTGGCAAGAAGCCTGCCTGGGGTGGTAAGAGATGCTCTGTGTCCCCACAGTAGGAGGAAAACCAAAACCAAAAAGCCATGGAGAAGAGAGAGTTAAATTCCTTGCAAGAACCGGGGCGGGGAGCGAGGCACCCTTGGGCAGGGACATGGGGTGCGTCCCTGCCGCTCACCCGGCTCTGAGAGGGAAATGCAGGAGGGTGCCCCCAGTGCCCCCCGAGGTCCCACCTGGAAACCTGCACGAATCCTCCACCGGCGACCTTCCTGCTTCCAGTGGCGGTGTCGATGGAGCCGAGAGCATACAAAGCACAGGGCACAACAGCTTCACAAACACTCTTTAGAACATTTTCTCTTCTTTGTCTTTTGCCATTCCCTTAAAAATATCAAAATACATTACATTAGGTTACTAAATGAACAGAAAGCCCCAGGGCCTGGGGCATTATTCCGCATTAGGAAGCTGCAGCGGCCGGGGCTGGCCAGCGCCGGTCTTTCGCACCCAGGCTTCCCTAGGGAGCGCAAACGAGCTTCGGGTGCCGGAGGCCAGCCCCCATCCTGCGCGGTGCGGGGAGGGAACCCGGCCCTCACCGGGCGGTGCGGAGATGAGCAATGCTGGTGGAAGCACCAGGCTACAAAGGCGCTTTTCTATCTTAAAAAATCAGCATGCTGCAGGAAAGCCATCGGTTCAGCTGGCTGCTCCCGTTATGTTTCATGAAAGTCAGCCAGTGTATCGGATATTCATTCATTTTGGGCTAACTATCTTTTCCATTGCTGAACAGCTTCAATTTTCTTGATGTCTCAGGGAATGGTTTATGAGGAAATAGAGCCTTGAGGGTGGACAGATGGAGAAAAATCTCCCTTCTCACCAAATTGATCACAATAATCCTTCATCCGCTCGCTGCGGAGCTGGGCTGCTGGCACTCGCAGGCTCTGCATGGAGCAGCCCCTCCAGCAGCACGGTGCCGCTGGTCCTGCCCCGGGTACCGGGGGCGGGGGGGCTCATGCCCCGGGGGCTGCGGCATCACAGAGCTTCGCCTTGCTGCTGCCAGCACCGAGGGGAAGGGAACCGGCCATCCTCGCTGCCACGCGCGTGTGTAACAGCGCATCCATGCCCCCAGCTGTAATGAAACCGTAACTGTGAGGGCAGCGAGATGCTGTGGGATCTCCGGCGTTGGCAGAGCTCAAGGATGGGCTAAAGGAGCAGCTGTTGGGGATGGTTTTGTCGCAGATAATCCTGCCTCGGGGCAGGGAAATGGATCTTTCAAGCTCTGTCCCCTTCCCAATGATGTTACTGGAACAGCTTTCCCTCCCCAGTCCTGCGAGCACTGGAAACGCGAAGAGCTCGAGCTGGCCACGGGTGCACCGGTGCTAAAAGCACCCGTGCTCACGGCCGCCTGTCCGAGCACACGCATGGGGCATGCGAGGAGCGGCTGTGCCAAGGAGTGGCCGTGCCAAGGAGCAGCCGTGCCACGCCGCGCTTGGCAGCGCTGCAGGGAGAGGGGCTAAGCCCGGCACGGAGCACGGCGTTAACAGACGGGCCCCTCTCCGACGTCGTGCAGGGTAAATGAGCGCTTGTGCCCAGCGGTAGGTGGTCCCATGACTGAACCTCTATAAAGGGCTCCAAAAGTATATAGGTTAGCCAAGCTTATTAGTTTAAATATCATTAAAATAAATTATATTTCTGCACACAGGCCTTTGATAGGCTCCGGAGCGAGTACTGCTCTTGGCAGCTACAGGTCAAACACTCGTTTACCCTAAGGACTCTTTGCTCTGGAAACAGAAAGGGCATTAAAATTGGCTTACACGACTGCTGTGGTACAGAAGTCTGGGTACAGAAATGGTTCTGTGTGTGCCTCGCTGCTCAGCTTAAAAGCGTGACACTGAATAAGCAGAACTTAGCACGTGTGTTCTGTGCCACGAGAACCAACTGCAGAGTTTCCTTCTGGTTCTGTGAATGTAAAAAAAGATCTTTACCTTAGCCGTACTGCTTTTTAGATTTATTCATTTATCCATTTAACCTGCTTATTCCATTTTAAGAGAATATGTTAAGATAGGTTTATTTTGGTGTAGCTTAATTTCTGTTATTCTGGTTTCAGGGTTTTTTTTTTTTTTTCCTTTCCATTGATCAGGCCAAAAACATGAAGTACCACCATCTCCTTGCAAGCTGCACGAACTCAATTAAACTGATCTAAAACACTCCGCATTACCAGGACTGATTTACTGCTAAGCCGCCGCCTGCAGCTCCCACCGACGGGCCGCAGCTCGGCCCAGCCCTTGCCCCAGGCCAGGGCACAGCGAGGACACACGTGTACGGGATGCCTGGAGCCACCACAGCAACAGGCGATGGATTTTCAAACCAGAGCCTGCGCAACAGCACCGCGTATCAGTGCTTTTCCAATAAAGCCACCATTTTTGAGCAGCAGAGAGAGGGCTGTTTGGTTTATGTTTTCATTTTTGCTGGCTGCCTGGGGGAGCATTTCCTTCTATTTCTCATCATACCTCACCAACAAAGTTGTTTCCAAAGCTCCAAGCTGTTGCACTTTCATTCGAATACGGAGTTAACGGGATGCGCTGGCATCACCAGCGGTGTAACCAGGGAGCTTGCACAGAGCTCACGCAGCCCTTGCTCAGCTCTGCGCGACCCCTGTGCTGTGGGTGATAAAAGGGAGAAGAGATCTAGGGTGGCCCTGCACTCCCAGGCTCGATTTGCAGAAGTAATCATTTCTAATGAATAATATCACCACGGCAGAGTGAACACAGCAACCCGCAGAGTGCTTCTCACAGCCTGTTCTCAGCAGGCGGGTAACGGCCTGAAGCAAGCAGGACCCTCAGCCAGGTGCTCTCTGTCTCTCGAAAGAAAACCCTCCCAAAACGCTGGGCAGGGAGCCGCAGCCGCTCTGCCCGCCCGCGCCAGGCACCGCAGCGGCTCCGGGCCCCGGCCACCTCGGAGCGAGAAGTGCATGGAGCAGCTGGTCTGGTGCTGCGCTCAGGGTACGGCACCGCTCGTACTTGTACCCGCGTGAGCAGCACCATCGCGGCCACCGGGAGGGAAACGCAGCATTCGGGTTCCCTGTTAGGACGATGACAGATCGCGTGGAGAAACAACATGGTGATGGAGGACCTGTACTAATCACATCAATTGATATAAATTACCACGTCAGCGGTGCCGGTGCAGCAGTCTGCAGGTTTACACCTCATTAAGCTTCCAAGTGCCAAATTAATCAATGGGGTTCAGCACAACCATTCTTAATTAATTGTTGTAGCAATGGAGAAAAGTAACGGAAAAAGAGAATCAGAACTTGCAGCGAGCACCAGCAGGTTTACACAGACTGAAACTCCTCTTCTGGTTTAGCATTTCAGATTAGAGACGCCCACACGCTAATCTCAGCCAGCAGATAACTGCCAGGGGCTGCTTTTGGACTAGGGTGGAGTGCAAATAGGGGCTGGTGGCTTGGAAAAGGTTTTCACGAGCTCCTCGGTGGGTTTTGCAGGTAGGCAGCTTTTTGTTGTTGTTGTTTTTTGAAGTTTAAGCTGAATCCTGTCTACTTTCCCCAAAGCAAGATGCAAACTCAACAGTGAGGGAAGCCGATGGGAAAGCTGTGCTCTCACCTTCACAGTGCCCCCAGCTTCTTGCTCTGTCGAATTCGTGATGCCGGGGTGCTGTAAGGACACGAGGTCAGCCTGGGGGACAAAACAGCAGTAGCCAAAAGAGAGCTCGGGAAGTGCAGGACTACCCCGAGCGCGATGCCCGTGTCTGTGCGGGCGGCACCACCTCCTCTGCCTGGACGGCGGTGCCGGCTCCGGCCGAGCGCAGGACAGCCCGCAGGCCGCGTCTGTTCCAGCGGGGCTGCTGGTGCTCTGCAGGGCGGCCTTGTGCACCTTCCCCTGCCTGACCTCACGCTTGCTTTACGTCAGCTTAACATCTCCCTTGAGCTCACTGCTGCTCACCGCACGGCCTGCAATTGCTCGTGTAATGCAACGGCCAGCTCAGCACTCAAACCACATTTCCAGCACTGAATGCCTACAGGTGCTTATGTTTTCCCGCGGCCGTCAGTCACCCAGCCTGTTTTCCCTGATCTATAAATTTTAAATGGATGTTTTATATCGCTGGTGATAGCAGAGGGCCACGCGAGCCCCATGTACCCGCAGCGAGGCACTGCCATCACACTGGGGTGCTCCCACCCCAGCGCCTGCTGCGCTCCCATCCGCGCAAACACGGGTGCTGGGGGCTGCAACACGTTGCCAGCGACAATATCTTCCCACGACTGCCCAAATCTGACCGATTCTTTTGAAGGACTGGTTTGGGACTTCGCCTGCTTCCGTGGATTAATTTGAGTCATACCTCCTACCAACTTTGTACATCATTATTTTCCTTAGTTTCTCTTTTTCCCCATATAAGTCCATACTAAATTAACAAAGCTGACAACCCATTAAGCAAAAGTGATCTTAAATCATGTTTCTAAGCCTCAGAATTCCTGCGCTAGTAACTAGCAGTATATAAAAAAATATTATTTGTAGTTTAGTTTTGACAAAGTTGAGTGGAGAAAAAAATGTTGGCTGAAAGAATTCACTGAGGTTATGTCCAAATCACACTTGTGGCCAAAAATATCTATTTACATTATAAATATTTTGTTCTCTCATATTTATTACTGCAATAAGACGTGATAACATTTCCATGCTTGTTTTATTTCAAGGGCTTTAAGTTGCAAGTTCAAGGATTAGCAATGCAAAGAGAATACCAGGCACAGAAACACGCATCCAGCCCCGGCTCTACACAGCTCATCGCCGAAGCGACCCCGCTAGCGGCGTTCGGTGGCGAGGCGCGGCAGGTTCTGATGCGGCAAGTCACTTCACACCTCAATTGCAGCTTCTGCCAGGCACTTCATCTCTGAAGTATAATGTTTTCTCTGGTGAGAGGCTGCCATTAGCACAACGAGCAGTTAGCACTGAGGCTGCGAGCTGAGCAGCACCCAGGGAAATCACCTCGCAGTGGGAACTCCTCAGGCTTGGGTTTTTAGCCACTTGGAAAAGCAAATTGATTCACGCACACACACACACACGCTCGTGCGCACGCATGCTTCTGCTGCCTGCACTACTTAGCTATTCATTGGTACCCAACCAGCTTTGCAGTTAATACAAAAAGCTTGATTTAGGACTTTTCATTAGGGTCATTAAGAGCACAGCATTAAGGCTCCACAAGCTTATTGTTTTGGCAATGGAGAATAGGTTCAAGAAACACATATCAGAGTAATTATTCATAATTCAAATCCCGAAGGATCACAGCCTTGCAGCTTAACCACGTTAGCATCACTGTCTTCAGGGAATAAAGATTTTACCCAGCTGTTAGACAATACTGTTCCACTCCCTCTTATCCTACCTACTTATCCCCCCGCCTGTGACCGGAGGAGATTTCTGTCGGACGTCTGGGGACAGGAGGGAGCTTTCTGCTGGTGCCCCACGCCAAATCCTTGCCTAACGCCGCGCACGGCGCTTTCCCACCCACGCTGATGCCCCTGCCTTTTCCCAAAAGCAGCAGCCACGATGCGGCTTCGCAGGCCTAGGCAGGGTACACGTGCTGGGGAGCCCGCAGGAGAAGCACACGAGGTGTTACGGCTCGCAGCAGGTCTCACCAGGACACCGTTTCATCCCGCTCCCGCACCCCAGCTACTGGGGCCGGGCGCTGAGCGCTCGGTCAGGACAGGGATAAAGCAGCGTGGGAAGGCGATGGAAGGACGGGCCAAAACTCTCAGCTGCCTATTGCACTCTTGGTTATGTGCCTGTTTCAGACAATTTAACTCCTAAATTAATTACGGGGCCAAAACCTCCTGAGTAATCTGCCAGCTACGGCAAAGTGAGAATGTATGATGGGGGTGCAAGGAAACCTGCACAGATGCGGCGGCGTGCAGACCCTCACCGCGCTGTGCTGGGGGGCAGGCACGCACCGAAGGGTCGGGGCAACGCAAAGCACGGAAGGACACGCGCCGTGGCCAGCGCTGGTAGCTGCTCCCCTTCCAAGGGCATTGCTCCCCGCACGCTACACGCCCCGAGCGCTACTCCTCACGATGGCACACAACACGTACCGGGCGTTTTTTTGTTCCTCGGGTGTTTTCTGTCTGGACTGACAGATAAACCAACCTGAAGAGGTACCCGCTTCCAGTTGTCAGCAGGAGAGAGCGCAACGCGTTATCCTATTGCCACTATTGATCCGTCAGCGGTCCTGAGAGCGTGAAAGAGGGCAGCAGCTGTGGAGGCGTTAAGCCGCTTGTCCAGGACAGCAAACACAGAAAACCAACGACAGCCCAGCTCGTGCTCTGCTGAGCAGCTGTGCTCGGATAGTCCTGAGCAACATCCTCCGAAATGCACAGCGCAAAGGACTGCATTCGTCTTGTAGATCATCATCACTGCAGTGGGTTCCCAGATGCAGATGCTCTGACCTTGTCTGCTTTTACGCTTCTCCATTCCGATTTTAAAATTAATCATCTAATTCCAGGTAAGTGCTTTTAAATTCCACCAAATGGGACATGAATCTTGCTGAATGAGAAATGCAGGTCTCGGTAGGGAAATAGATTCAGCACAGCTACACTCCCCATTCTGTTTCAAGACTTCAGTTGCAATTGCCTGCTCTAATTTTAAATGGGAAGTCTCGCTATAGGGTAATTAAGCGCACGAGGAGCTCCGCAGAGCCGCCTGTCAGCACCTGGCGGTGGGATTCCCCTTCCAGAGGCACCTGCGCTGGATGGTAATTCCTCCTCTCCGCTTCCCTCTTCACTCCTGAGCTTCTCCCAGCAGCTCGGAGGAACAGATGGAGCCATCGCCCTCCTCCTCCTCCCCGCCAGGACCCCTGCTGCTACCCGGCGCCTTGTGCAGTGGTAATACACGTAATTAGGCAAATCAATGGACAATGCAGCATATTAGAGTGGGAGGGGTTACATCAAGGCAAAACACGAATCCCAATTTATTTGCTGTAGGAAATGGGATGTTTCTGCATAATTGCCAAAAATTGCAGGCACGAGACAAAACACAGCGACGACACCGGCAGGAAGGGTGCCGCGGCCGGGTCGCTACCTGGAGGGTTGGGAGCACAGCAGAGGGGAGCTTGCTCTCATCCTGACAGGCGGTCGATTTATGCCTTAAACACCTCATTACCACTTGCGTGCTGCACTCCCCAGCCCCTCGCACGTCCATAACTAGACGGGACGATGGTTGCTGCCGCTTACCTTACTGCTGACTCCAGACCGAGCAGTACAACCGAAGGCTGCAAAACCCTCGCTGCGAGGGGCTTCGGGCAGCCTGGTGCGGTCTCACCACACGCAAGCAGAAGAATGGAGACACGGGAAGTAAAACATGCCCAGGTGAGAGCAGGCGTGCTGCTGACAAGTGCCCTGCGAGCGGGTGAGGCAGCGATGTCTCCTCCAAGAGCAGCAAAGCACAAAAGACGGGGCTGAGCCTGGCGCGGGGATACGCACAGAGCGGCGCAAGTCGATGCAGTGCTGAGAATTAGAGAGGCTATTAAATTTCTTGGCTCTTCAGGGAAGGTGCTCTGTCTGCCAAGAGGAAACACCAGGGATGTGTTTCCAGTGCTAGAAACAGACTCACGCATGCACAGTGGGTTTAATCCCGGTCTATTAACTGGAGCAAGGCTGTGAACAGGGATCGCCCGAGGAGCCCAGACCGTCCCACAAGAGCACCGAAGTGCTGTTCAGATGATGATCAGGTCTCGCAGATCCCGTGGGCAGAGGGTTGCGGGCCATTTTACAGATATATCAATATACACCAGGACAGAGAGCCAAGCCTTCAGATTTAAAAAAAAAAAAAAAAGTTTCTGAGATCTAATTTTGGCCAGGGCTGTCTAATTTTCAGGGTTCAGAAGAGCAGCAGCTCCTGCTGGTGTGAGAGCCCAAGGCCCAGCCGGCCTCCGGTCGGACACTGACAAACTGGCACAGCTCAGAAATTGCAGCTAGTCTCTTGCCCTCAGTGCAGGTCAGTAGCAGAGGAGGAAGTCTCCGCTATCCGATTTGCACTTTGCTTCTTTTCACTGCATTTCTATGTTCCCTTTGTAAATTCCGGACCTTTCTGGGTTGGGCCCCATACCTCTGTAACACCAGGGAAAATGGGGCGGAGGGAGCCCCAGCACACGAGGGCTCTCTGCAGCACGGGCACGCACACAGAGCCCCCGTCCCGGGTTCCTCCAGAGCCCAGCAAAAAGCAGACGCGAGGATGCCCGAGGCAGCAGCCCCTGCCCGGCCGCAGGAGCACGCCGCGGGACTGCCGCAGCGATGGCAGTGTGTGGAGCATGGCTGCTGCCTCGCCTCCGGCCCCACCATTTGCTGGTCAGGGAACCTTCCTCCTCTGGCCTTTACGGACTGTTTTCTGACACCTTCTCAAACACTGTCTTAGCCCTAAGTGACTTTGCAAAGTCACTGAGAACTTCAGTAGCCAAGAGAGGAACCGGCCATTGAGCTCCTGGTTAGCACGGGTATAGCCCGGCTGATGTTGCAAGTTCAAAATTGAGAAACTTTCCATGCTAAGCACCAACCAGCACTACCTGGCTAAAGGAAACCTCTCCCACGGAAGTGACGGGCTGCCAGGTCAGAGCCGTTGCTCGTGGAGCTCTGCCAACAGCCGAGTCCTCGCTTTTGTTCCTGTCCTCAGGCATCCTCCAAAGCACCAGCAACTGTGCTGAGTCGTACTGTGGCTTTGGAACACGAGAAAACATTTAATAAAATGCAAACCAACATTACCAAACTCATTTCAGATATGATCTAAGTCAGGTCTACAAACGCAGTATTTGTGGAAATAGTACTGTCACTTCTCCAAAGCCTAAAAATATAAAAATAGTATGATTTATGGGTACCACAATTCTACAAACCCAAATTTATTTTGTCAATGTGAAATCACGCCTCACACATGCCCACATAACCACAGGCTGCAGCCACTTACCACGAAAAAGGAGAGAAACAGATCCATGACAGACATAGAAAATACTTCAAAACTACCGACTTGCTAAGACAGCTGACGCTAATGCCATTTGTTTGCATGTGGTAAAGGTACGAGCCTCAGCCACTGTTGAAATACTTAATAAAAAGTTTGCAAGTTCATACTGGATGTTTACCATATGCACCAGCCACCCCCAGGAGGGGGTACCGCATTTGTAACACAACCAAGTATGACCACAGCAATTCCATAGTCATTTTGTTCTCCCAGCTTATCTTTTCACAGCTTTGGAGTGCATTCTTCCTTATCTTGGAGACAAATGGCCTCCACGGAGAGCTCAGAACAGCAAAGCTATTTATCTGTTTGACATGTGTTTCCCTGTTTGTTTTCTCCAGCCTTGAGACAATCAGCCCAAGCTTTGACAACACTCAGCTGTGCCAGTGGCAGAGGGCCGCCCGGCCTGGTCACTCCAGTGCTGTGAATCCATTTCTTTGCCATATTTATCATTTACTGTAGTAAATCAAGTCTAATCGATGCTTTCTTCTTCTGATATAGAACAAAGTCTCTATAAACTTTTCAGAAAGCTGGCTGGAATGAAAAAAAGAAAAATCAATTCAGCTCTATTTTTGTCTTTCAGGAAAAAAATGAATAGGTGGCGGTGTCCTGCGGGTGACATTGTCTTCATCAAAAAAAAAAAAAAAAGAGGAAAAAAGTTTTATCTGATTGTTTCCAGTATTCCACTTGTTGCTGTTAGCACAGAAATGTAACTTTATTCTTAAAGCACTACAGCATCAAGCATCAGCCTAACACAAGTGCATCTGCATTCTTTCAAGGACAGCTCCCGGATGCGAGGCGCTCCCTCTCTCTGCGCACTCGCTGTGCTGCTCCTTATTCCTGCCAAGCCAAGGCTCGAGCACTGGATTCCCCTTCCCCCAGACTTGCCAGCGTGCACTCGCATTTACCAGGGCTCTGTGACGCTCGGGCAGCTCAAGAGAGCGGGGCTGGTGCAAGTGCCACTGCAAGCACAAACACGGCCCACAGATCCCCGCTCCTGCCACCCTCGGCAGGAGCAGCAAGGATGGAGAACAGGCTCCCTGGGGCCTCAGGCAAGAATTCAGGCTGCTGTCGTTCACTTACCCAGAGATCAACTTTCTGTAACAGCCCACGAGCCTCTCTGCCAAGACGCAGGAGCTGGTTCCGAAGGGAGCTGAGCACATAGAGGTGCTCAGGGTACCCGGAGCCGTCCTCCCACGGCCACCTTTGTCAGCTTCAGGGGAGCTCTGCGCCACTGCCACAAGATAAGGTTGGGACAAAGATGCCCTATTTAGCAGCTCCAACATAAAGTTAACTGATTAATAAATAACAAGAAACAAAACAAGTTACATTTCCAACTCCATCTGATCTCTCCCCCAGAGCACTCCATACGCACGCTTTCCCCTCCTCCAGCAAAATCCCACGGCTCTTCCACCCCCAGGCTTAGCTCATATTCAAACTTACTTTCAGCAGGACTCTTGTCCAGCCACTGCAGTTCTGTTCCTGTAAGCCTTATTACAACGATGAGCAACAAATGCCTTAAAACAAAGTATTGTCTGTGCTGTTAATAAGCTTGGGTGGATTGGGGCAGGGTGGAGGGCAGAAAAAAACATGGAGAAATTTAAAACCAGCAGAACAGACGATGCATGTATCAAGTTCCTCATACATTCCAACCTGGAAAACCTGCCTGGAAACAATTCCTATGTATTCATCCAAATAGCTCCTCTGCGTAAGCTGGACTCCTTCTTGGAGTTCACTCCTTTCAGAACCCGCAGCAACTTACCTATTGGTACAGGATTGAGGGGTTGGGGGTGTTTTGTTTTTTTCATCCAAGTGTTTGTGATTCATGGACTCATCAAGCCTCAGTGTTGGCTAAACCAGGTTACAGAGCTCCACTTTTCCTTTAAAAGGGTGTCTGTGTTCTTTTTAGAAAAGCAAAGCTTCTCTTTCATACAGACACTGCTCATCCTGAGCACACTGGATAATGCAGGCACACATGAAATTCTTACCATCCCATATGGAAAAACTTCGTACCCCACTGCTACAAAGGTCACTTGCGGTGCTTATAAAATTGCCATCAATCAATATAGAAATCAACATTTGTTATCCGCTCCACAACCACTAAACAGAATTTTGCAAAAAGGTAGTGATGATCATCAAAAATGACCCCAAGCGGAAGATAACTGGGCATGGGAACGGGTCTTGGCACACAGCACGACACAGCATGTTTCCCCAAGTGCAGGCACGCAGAGGAATGGCAGGAGCAGAAGCAGAGGGAAAGGCAGCACATCTCAGACCTGCAAGAATTGAGCAGGTGCCTATCAATTTTTACAACGTGCATTTCTTAACTCACACTAATTTAACTTTCTCCAGCCCATGTTCAATTGAAGGAAGTTTCAGAGTTCACACCTGTAATCTGGGGAGAGAGAGAGAGGAGGTTTTTGTTTTTTTTTCTTAAACACATTTTTTTCGCCCAGACATATGCTGTGTAATTGCAGCTACAGTGTAGATTTTATGGCTAGCATTTAGAAGAGTAAGTGCTCACTGACATGATGGGAAAGGTTCCTCCCCTGGGGAACAGAACACAGAGGCTGATTAAGCGACTGGTAGGTATTTAAGAACATAAAAAATATTGGCAGATCAGGGTTGCAGTTCTTACCGAAAACGAGTCAGCACAGGAACAGAGCTAGCCTGCTGATTTCCAGCAGGGTATACAGCATTGGTGAACAGTAAGTCTCTAAGCATAGGATTATTTTTTTTTATATATATATATATATATATATAATCCTATATATATACACATATATATATGTGTGTATATATATATATACATATACACACACACACACACACACACATATATATATACACACACACACACACGTGCGTTACTAATAAAAAGGTTGAAAAGTAATCATGGCTTGCTCCTCCAGAGGTATGAATCAGATGGTCCTGTTCTGTCAGAAACTGCTGGACCAAACCTGGTGCTCCATGTCTCATCCTGCCTCCCCCACTGAATCCTTTTGCAGAGATTGGATAGCAGTGCATCATTTGTAGCAGCACCCGATTTCAAGGACCCATCTACAGTTTACAGAAATTAGCACAAAATATATAGACTAAGTGGATTATTTTAACATTTCAAGGACAAAAGGGAGCGAACGAGTTGGCCAAAGCTACTCAGACAAGTAACAAAGCTAGGTCTAGACAGTGCAGGTTCGCTTTCAGACCTGTACTCGACTACTGTACCATGTTGTTTCTTCATTTTGGCTAACACTACTTTGGTGATATTAAGAGCATACACAAAAATAAGAAATAATTCCGACTTCTGTTCTTTAAAAAAGCAGCAGTAGTGTTCATGTGTGGAAACTTTCAAAATAGACAAAAGAATATATACATGTCAAAAGTGTTGAAGTAACTTATGTAAGAACTGCAGAAATATAAGCTATAAGACCTTCTATCCAACTGAAAGAAATTTCCTTTATTTTGCACAAAAATAGAAATATACCTAATTTGACAGAATTTACATTTTTAAAGTTACAACCATTTTTGAAGTGGTTAGCTATAAACCATTTCAAAATGAAAAAAACAGAAAAATGTCTAAAAAAGTTTATACAAATATAATAAGAACATTTTTCAAGTAAATCTCAACATCTAAAGATAACTAAAATGATGCTACAACTGACTTCAGTTGTACTTGATTAGGACATCATTCTACTGCTTAACAAGCTTAACAAAAACTGTTTTTAGAAGCTCACTTAAGTTACATGTTCCCACATGTAGAGATCAAATCTGACTGCTGAATCAAAGAATAAAAATAAAAAATAATTGTGAGGGTATCATACATTCATATCAATTCTTTTCAAAGCAGTCTTGTCCTCCAAACTGTCAACACAAAGAAGAAAAATACCAACTTCCCTCTGCAGTTCAGGATAGCCTTGGGAACACCTCATTATAGCAATGAGCTGTGCTGCTAGAGGGTCACACTGTGTTCTAACATGGCCCTTTAGTCTTCATCTTCATTTGTACTGCAAAGAAAAAGCAATGGATTTGTCTTTGAAGGCACCTCCAAGAAATTTCCCTTCCCAGTAGTAACCTTTGAAAATCTGTCAGGTTCAGATACACGGTTTTCTTCTTGTTCCTGTAAAGCAAAGCAACTTGCGGTGGCCAATCCTTCAGGCTGTTCTGAAAGTCTAATTGCAGTGTGCATTTGCTTTTCTAATTCTTCTATCAATTTTCCAGGAACAGATGTAGATTGCAAAGAAACCTTTGATTTTTCATCACTAACCTCAAATGTCGAAGTGTTTGTGCCTTGCCTTAATCCATTACAGTCAATAAGTGGAGCTGTCCCCTCCTCTTGAAGCATGCCTTGTAAAGAATTTATTTTCCCATCTTCACTGGTTGAGGACTCTTGCTCATCTGAATTAGAGCCTTCTGTCTCAGATGATGAAGTACTGCTCGATTCTTCAGAGTCACTCGTCTCCGACTCAGAGGAAGGCAGCTGTTGCTTGGAAACTGTGCCAGCAGCTTTTAACTCGCTCTCTTCTTCTTGTACCAGCACTGCTGCCGCTTCCAGCTCTTCTAGTTCAAATCCTATATGGGACTTAGCAAGTGTAGTTTTCTGCAAGGATTCAGAAAGTGCAGCCAACTTTTTTGACCTTTAACAAGAACAAAACATATTTAACCTTACAAATAGAACATTCCCATTTGATAATGAGAACAAATCTTAAACATTTCTACTAGTCACTTGGTTCACAAACAACTTTCTATTTCTGTTATGATTGTAAAAAGTAGATGCATAAAAAAATATCAGAAGTACTTGCAATTACTATTATTTTGGGTAACTTTTCTCATGAGGCTAGGTAATATCCCACTGAAAGTCTTAAGTGACATTTTCAGGAAAAAAATACTGCTTTGTTGTTTCAGCACTACACAGGAAGGTACTAATTTCACAGTGATTTTCAAGACACTGATTTCAGAACAAAACTTTTTGTGATTGCTGTCTTTAGCAGTGAACTCTGCAGTATTTGGCTTGGTAGATTAAGTTAATATGCAGCAAAATCATTTTGCTTTACTGCCCTTCCAGATGTCTGCTAAATGCAGATGAACCGACAGAGCACAGCTGATCAAGTCCATCTCAGTGGGTTGTTTTCATTATTTAAATGCTTAATTTTTATTTTTATTTTTTTACTGTTAAACCTCCTGGAACTATTTGATGCTTTCAAATTGTTTTCAAATTGTATATTGGTTACATATTTAAGAACATCTTAACTCTTACCACTTTCTTTTTAAGACATACAAATGACAGTCAATACACTGGCTCTGCAGAACAGCACATTCCTAACAAGCATTAACAGACTTCAGGAACATGGCACTATATTTGCTGGTATGCAACCAAGTGACATTCATTTTGTACAAAAAGTAATTGCACTACATTGAATTAAATTCTTATGGTATTGAAAACTTCAGTACTGCAACTTCAAACAAAACAAAGCATGAAAACTCTTACATGAAATTAGAGCAGTTTTTGAATGGTTTATGCTAGATCTCTTCAACGTAGAGATCCTGGTGACCATCTTCCACTTCCACACGCTCCACAAAACTTTTTATTTGCTCAGCAAGCATTTTCAGAAACCTTATTTTATAGTTTTGTTCTGCCATCCTCCCTCCAGTCCTTGCTCTTCTCCTACTTTTGAAAACTTCTTTAAAACCTACCTCTTCAGAGGAAGCTGATCTTCCCTTCTCCTCCTCTACCAAGAGGAAACAATCCTCATTTTTAAAGGTTATTTGAAATTAAATCCAACCTCACCCCAAAACACACACACACTTTTCAGCATCTATGTATAAAATTAATATTCAGGAAAAAAAGTACACAATTTAGATTTGAGTTATATGCATTTACTAACACACAAAAAAAGACAATAGTTACAAAAATCAGGATATATTGACTTAATCCATAACCACATTCTAGGCCTCCCAGAATCGACCCTTCCTGCATTAGAAAGTTTGAGAAAATATTCTGCAGCTATTCTATTTATCCTACACTTTGCTTCCCCGATATATTCTCCTCACTTCCCAGCCAGCTTGGTGCATCCATGGTACCACGATACGTTCAATACACTGTCTATACACTGTGCTTTACCCTTCATTTGTATGACAGCTGAAATAGAATTCCATAAAAATATTGGGACCGTTCAGATAAACACCTCTAATAAAGCAGGCATGCTACGTCAGCTTCTAAGCTTTGGTACGGCCATATGCATTTCCTCAAGTGTTTGGAAGCCAGCACATGCTTTACCAGAAAAGTGTATCGTGGATTTATAAACAGAGAGAACAAAAAGCCGTGAATTGGGGTGGGGGGGACGACAACCACAGAGGGGAAAACAGGTATAAAATCGCAAACATACATCCTGTTTCTTGTTGTAGAGTTTTGCCTCAGACTATCAATCAACTTTTCACCACTTCCTGCAACAGCAGGTCTGCTATAAATCCTGCAGTAACTGACTGGGTTTCATTTCCTCTGCCAAAACCTGCTAACCTGCAAGGCATGACACACTGACACTGGAGCAAGTAGCTGATAATGTAATACATGATTCCTGCGAGGCAAAAGTTAAAGTGCTTGTTTTCTCAGTGGAATGATTTTAAAGATCTTTATATTCTATTTCCCAGGGGGGATAATTACTCAGTATAACATAGACTCTTCCATTTTTTTTCCCCGCTCCTAAAGGAATTATATTTAAAAGTGGGGGAAAGGAAATTTAACGCAGCTTCTTACACATTTTTAGAGGCAGTGCAACATTTAAAAGTTGAACTTGGAGTGAAATACATCAACCTTCCTTAGCTCAACCCATAGAGAAGAAAACTAAGAAACAAGGGTTTACCAGAAGTAACGGAAACAACAGAAGACAATTTATATTTTAAGGATTTTTAACTCTAAAGCTAACAATTAAATTACAAATCCAAACAGCCTTCAATGTAAATATGGGTTCCAAGTTTTAAAAAGCTGCTTACTTAACATTGTCCACGTTTATTTATTTTTGGTGAAATACTTCCAATTTATTTTTTATCAAGTACTTGATTTTTTGTTGTTGTTTTGTTTTGAAAAGTTACAGAGGATTTGAGAAATTGCCAGCCTAATAACAAAGGAAACATTTTCCTTACTCCATAGGTAAAAAGAAAGGAAGAAAAAAAAAAGCGATGCATAGAAAGGTTCATAAGTCCTTGCAGGTAGGTGGTAAAGGAATAACTGGCTTGCAGGGAAATTTGTTTCCTGAACACACTGCTGAGAAGCTGGTTTATGCTCTAAGTCTCAAGCCTTTACATCCCTTTCAGAAAACATTTTTCTTCTTTGCTTTTGAAACAGTCTCCCTCCTTCCTTCCAACTACACACATGTACGTGTGTATATGCCTCCTCCCACTGTAAGAGATGTTAATAATATGAAGGTACAATATTCTTTTTAAGAATCCACAAGAATACAACAAGCTCCACAACCTAAACTTGCACTGTGGCAGAGAATATTGTTTTGTACCTGTTTTATATGTAGTTCCTCTTAATTTCATTGACGCACAACGATTTCCTCTGGTGATACATCTTCAACCCCAGCTACCTCAGTCTCACTACCTGTTTTACTACTGACATTATAGATAATCAATTTTTAAAGTCCTGTTTATCCACATATCTTTTCTATCACGTCTGCCACTGTTTTCCAATCCTATATGTATTTTTTGGCTTTTATCTATTTCTGCTATTCTAATTTTCATGCATATTTTCCTGTGAGATATTCTGTCCTCGAAATCACTTCCTTAAAATTTCTTCCTCCTCTTTTAGTATTTTCTTATAATGCAGTTAACATTTTAGATAAAGAAATATGCCACATAACGGAGTCAAGTATTAAGAAGATGTATGGCATCGCATACATTTTTACATTAATAAATACTTCATTGTGCTCCAGATTACTAATGACAAGTGGTACAGAAGAAAATACACAGTGATATGCTCATTTGATTCAACACACATTATTTTACTAAATTAGATATGGTACAACTGACAGATAAAAGAATGGCCTCTGTAAAGCAGGAAGTTTTTGAGCACTCTGTACTCAAATGCATTTTTATCAATGAATTCAAGGAGAATGAATGAAAACACTGGTGCCTGACAGCAGCAAGCATCTGCCTTACTGGACAATGTACAACTGCAAAAGGAATTCTTCTAAAAATCGCATTTTAATTCCTTCTGAATGATCAGAATAGACAACAAAATAATGATAATCAAGTCATAAAACAGCTGTGGCTTCAGAATTCATGTGCACTCCTTTTTCTCAAAAGTTCTGCTAGAACTACAGAGAAAGGCCATGCTTTTTATCTTCACAAAAGATTACAAAATATGCCACTGATTCGACAGCACAAATAGATACTCTGCTTAAATGAGTAAATGTCTGCAGAAGGCCGACACTTCCATCTATCCTCCTGAGCTCTGGAACTGCTTTACTTCAGCTCTCTCACCCGTGGAGCAGTGTGATAGCCAACGCCACGCACAGGGTCACAGTGCACGTTTCAGAAAAGAGAAAGGGGTGCACACTTCACGTAGACCTGACATAACCTTTTCTAACTGCACCACCAACACCCCAAAAATCATGTTACGCCAACCAGAATAGGAGTTTTCTGGTCAGTCATAAAAAACCCTAAACAATTATTTTCATAGAATTAGAGTGGTTTGGGTTGGAAGCGACCTTGAAGATCATCCAGTTCCAACCCCCCGCCATGGGCAGGGACACCTTTCACTAGATCAGGTTGCTCAAAGCCCTATTTTTTTTTTTTTTTTTAGCTCTTAGCTGCATCAAATATTTGATTTTAACCAGACTTAAGACAGCATGAATAAAGTATCTTTTCGGTTACACAGATTTCTTAGTAGATGAAATGTTTCCTCCCAGCTTTCACTCTGGTCATCAAGTCTCTTTCAGAAAAAAAATGGAAAGTCTACAGAGCTCAACATCTCATATATAAGAAACAAACTCAAACTGTCATGCTCTTGACAAATTTATACATAAAAGCAGAGAACTCCACTCCCCAACTTTCCAATCTTTTATATTAAAAAAAGAAAAGGCACATGAATAACAACATTGTGGGTCTTTTTTCCCCTCTTTTTCCTGTGCAAGGGACTAACAGAATTACAATTAGCTATCAGTCCATCTTGTTTAAGGCAATTATCTAATTTCAAGGAGAGCTGAGTTTCAGGAGTGCATTTCACATCAGCCTTAAGAAAAGGTGGCAGTACTCACTGGACAAAAAAAAAAAACAATGCAAACAGCATAAAAATCAGAGCATGGAAATGCTTCCAAGGGACACTGTGGGTCTCTGAGCTGACAACATCCCTGGCTGAAAGATAAGCAACAATTCAGGAAACAAAAATGAGACACCAGAAATGAGATATGATGTATTAGAGACTTGGAGTAAATAGGTCCTGCTGTTTCCAAAATCTTTTGAGTAGCATTTCAGAGATTAAACAGCAAATACTTTAATTTTTCGAGTATGATTAATGGAATCGCATGATTACTTTAAGACATGCTCATTCAGTATGCACATTTGTGGTAATGATATCTTATTATTATGGTAATAGTGTTCTTACATAAACCTGCATAATAGGCTTTAAAGGTGCTACACAAGATAATTATTAGTTATCAAGATGTCAGTTGCTTAAGGAAAATGTTTAATTGCAGGTTAAGCTGATCAGATGCATGCTTTGTTTAATGTACAGCTTCGAGGAACAGATAACAACAGAGGCATCTCAGGTCTTGTCCACATAGTCTGAAATTAAAATTTCAAGACAGAAGTACTGTAATCCTTGCCTAGAGAGCAGGAAAGTTTCTCCATGCACTAGAAGAAGAAAACAATAAATCCTGTTCCACAGATCTCAGATTATAAAAGAGTAAAACTGGGATGAAAAGAACAAAGAATCAAAGGAGATTTAGCAAATAAAGGGAGATGGATAAAACAGGAAAAAAAGAGGATTATGGCAGCAGGAAAGGGAAAGCTGGGAGTAGGATGGCAATTTAAAGGACCAATCAGCAGACAAAACTGTAAAGTTTAAATAAGTCACAGTCTACAATAACATTTATGTATAGGAACGATAAAAGTACTTTCTGCCTCAGACTTCCAGAAAACACAGTCCGCAATAGACAGACTTTCCTACATTTCCCTCCCTTCTACATCTCCTTTAGTGCCAACGGTTCCAGGTTTACAGCAAAGCCCAGCTGTGGCAGTACGAAGAGACGCGAGGGCGCTGGGGACTGAGCGCAGTGCCGGGTGGGGTGGGTGGGAAGCAGGACACAACTTCCCCAGCTACAGCCCGATGCTCCTATGGGCTCTGGTTCTACCTTCTGTTCCAAGGATTTACTCCTTGGAAGATAGCTGTCATCTCCAGCACACAGAGTTACTAGAAAAGGTCTCAGAGAAGACATACTTTAGGGATTTGATTTTTTGCAAGGTTTAATGTTAGCTGGAAGGAAAGATAACCTACCAAAGTCAACCTAGCCGCAGAAGGAAAAGAACAAACACAGGACTTGGGGGATACATCCAGGCATAAAATCCCCTAGCTTTCCCCAAATGTTAAAGTAAAAATAAGTAATTATGCTTCTGTATAATATGCTTATCAGTCAGAAATAGCACTATAAAAGGAAAAGGTTTAAAGAAAAAGTGTTAATGGGGCAGGCCTTTCCATCTACCTGGTATTTGCCTTGCATCCAAACTCTTGCTTTATCAGTTTAGCTATGTTAAAACAAATAAACAACAACAACAACAACAAAAAGAGAACTTGAAAATATGAAAAATCAGCATTCTACTCCTCACTCTATATGATGTGTGGCACTGCATACTTGATCATGGCATATGAGTTGCATACCTAAAATACTGGGCAAAGTATATGCAAACATGGGAGTAAATAGTCAAATTGGCATGACAGCCTTTAAAAACAGGAGTCAGTAACATTTCACTAAGGAATGAAAAAGGTGTCTTTTCTTGTACCGGTACAAGCTCTAGCTTGCTCCTGTTTTTGTAAACAACAGAAAGATTATTTCTACTGAATCATAAGTCTTGCTTTGCATTTTACAGATGTACACAAACATCCACTTTTCTGAAGTTCGTGGTATAAACTAGGTACAACCGATAGCAAAACACACTATAACACAACAAAGTTTTCTATCTACTCCTGCTCAATCGCAATGAGGTTAGTGCACAGAGCACAAGTGCTGTCATGGCAGATTGAGCTATTCTTGCCCAAGTACAACACAAAAGCAACAAAGCATGGGAACCTGTATATCGAAAACACTGACAACAGCTTTGGTTACCAGCTTGCTGTTTCAATGTGACCTGACTGGTCTTGGAACCAAGATTTACAACTGAAGTCTTGTTATACGATGCTGTTCAAATGCAGTTTGGGCCTATTAATTGCGTTACAATGGGAATCACTCCCTAGCAATGCTCTAACTTGGCTGTACAGAGCTGACAAGCCCTATTTTAAATGTAAAACACTTTACATTAATTATATTTAAGCCTTACAGGCAAGATAAACAACTCTCAAAGAAACAGTAGATACTTCAAGCGCAGACTTGCCTTTGCAGTGTTGCAGGTTCCACCAAATAAGAAAATGGGCCTGTCTTACTGCTAAGCAGCCATCCCCTGGTAGGCCTACAACTGCTTGAGATGCATTCAAAGACAAACTAGCATCATGCTGTGCCAGTCAGCAGGGCTGACAAATATAAAAAGGGCAGTTAAATAACTTACCTCCACTCAACAGGAGCTCTGGACACCTAGGATTCATCTAACAGTAGAGCTGCTGCACGAAGCTAAAGGCTTCCTGTCTGCTGGATCATAAGGTATTTCCAGCTGCCTAAATATTATATGATTTCTCTGTGAGAACCTACCAAGTTTAAGGAGAAACTATCAGTCTCTATTTAAACCATCTTTCTCGACAAGGCCTGGCAAAATTCAGACTTATGAGAGAAAGCCTCATATACATCCTTCTTCTCAGGTAAAACAGATAAGATAACAAGCAGTACAAGCAGCCAGGAGTACAACCACTTTAAAGGTGTTCCAAATGACATACCTGGCAGCGTTGCTTACAATTTCCCACAATTACTCTTTAGCTAAAGGTATCATAAGTATTGAAACAGTTCTAGAATTAATACTATCTCAGGCATCACCAGATACAATCCCAAAGCAGAGTCCCAGCAGTTCAGATAAATAGGGCATGTAAATATAAGTATCTGCAAGACACTGAAATACCAGTTAAACTATAAGTGATAACGGAATTCTCTGCCTTGCCAGAAGACTGGTTGAGGACTGGCTGCAATAAAATGTAACTGGTGTTTCTGCTTGGGCTGATACCGGTGAACAAAAGTCGTACAGATCACAGGGCACCTGCAGAAGCGCCAGACTCTCCAGACCCTTCAGTTCATCTTTTTTTCCTGCCCAGAGTGGTTCTTGCTGGATTCCATCCATCACCGTCTTCCAGCCCAAGCCTTATTTGTCCAGACACAAGGAGTATGAAGAGACCTTGTTCAACGTTCTATCCATTGATAATGCCAACATCAACTTCCTACAGGAATTCTGTCATGATCTGGATGAAAATTAATCTTCCTATGGCAGTAAATCTACTGCTTAAGCTCCTTTGAAGCAGAAGATTCAGTAAATTACAGCTGACCATGATATCTAAAAGTAAGGAAGTTCATATAAGAAAGACACAGCTAACAAAGCACCCAATTATTCTTACATTATCTCGAAAAGAAAATATATTGTTCCTTAACCTAAAATTTAGATGTCATCTTCTATCTAGTCCTGCACAGATGCTTCAGCAACTAAAGTGGTGATCTTCAGGGAACATGATAACCGAGCTCACCTTTTTAAGTAACATGGTAAGTCACTGGAACAGCATATTCTGACATCCAGGGGGGATGATAAGGTGTGGGAGGGAGACACACTCTTGAATTACCCTAACATGACCAAAACTTCAGGGCTTTGGACCAACAGCAGCATGCTTCCCCTAGAAATGCAACTAATAAAGTCAAACATCCCTCACACACACAAAAAATACAGCTAGAAAGAAAACAAATTTAATTCTTATGATACAGAATTGAAAGACAATTTGATTTTAATGAAATATTCAAGACATGAAAAAGTCTAGGTTTGATCAACCCTGACTGTAAAACATAGAAGCAATAACAAAAATGACATTGAATACAAAAGCAGACTTCATTAATGTAGAAACACCTAGAGTCAACGTGCACAAAAAAGCATAAGTGGTCAAAACAAACAAAAAAAAAACTCTAGTTCAGGAAAATAATCCTTACAAACGGACATTTAGCTGCAATCCTAAGAAACTCACACTAAACACACCATCCATTTGCCGAAAGTATTCCTGAAGTCATGGGTGACAAAAAGAAAACAAGCCTCCGAATCTGCGTAGAGATAAGAGTCTGACTCAATTACACCTTTTCGCATATTTTATGAGATGCTGTATTTCACATTCCACTTTCAAGGTTATTCCTAATGAGTGCTTCAACTTATACACTGCTCAATGACCTCCAACCAGAGAGAAATGGTTCTGAAAAAACAAGCTCAGAATTAGCCCTGTAATGCTTAGCAGACTTCACAATGTTTATTTGCTGGAAGTAGCAATGCATACACCAAGAGTGATACCCCCCCCGAACTAAGCTCTGAAAGTAATTCATGGCAGAGTCTGTAGTCTTGGTACGTTTTAAACAGTGACAAACATTTTGCCTATCTGCACACACTGTTATATTACAGACTGCAATAATGATCCTAACTTTACACTGTTTTTACTGCAAAGTACCTTATATACCCCCTTACCCCAATTTCCCACAAGCTTGGGGATCTATACACAGATTTTATTTTATCCAGTTCTGGGAACACAACCAGTCTCTACAGTGAAATATGGCTAAAACTTTAATGAAGCAGAACACTACTACCCTGAAGTCTGAAGCATGAAGTGGAAAAGAAAAACACACACATTAACTGAGCCAAAGGGCAACCCTTTCTCGGTAAGGAAATGCACTCATTCAGAAGAATACAGATAATATTATTTTACTCTTGCTCCATACACAGACAATACCAGAGGTTCCTAATGAGCAGAAAAGTCCACAAGTCTAAAATTTTATATTCCCTTCTACAGAAATGGCACATCTACCCACAAAATTCCTCTTACTGTACCAGTTAAACAGGAAGCCATTCCTTCATGGAATTATGGAATAGACAACATCTACTAAATTGCTGTTTCCAGCCTTTATTGTTATTTTATCCATTTTCCTAAGATGTACCATCTGAAAGGTGGCCAATCACAACCCCACCTGACTTACGAGATCTGAAAGAATCACAGAAAAGGCAGCATCATTAACAGCCAGTGAGATAAACACAAACAGCACCATTCAACAGTTCCGTGTACTTAGTTTATTATACATTTTATAGTAAGAGGCAGAACCAATAAATAACCCCATTAAAATCTCATTAACTCTGATCAATGAGTACCAAAGCTAACATAAGAACAAAGCTGAATTTAATGTGTTTGTGAAGGAGAAACAGGACCATTTTCTTCAGGACTGGGGTAAAAATTGACCTAAACTTTAACTAATCTTCTACGTTATCTGCAGCAAAAGAAAGACAGATGAGCATAAACACAACACAAATAATGCAACATTTGTTCACATGATTTAGTACTAGACTAACCACTATCTGCACAGGTAAGAGTCTCCAGAACACACCACTGAAAACCGCATAGTTTATAAACCTCCTTATGAAAAGCCAGCTGCTAAAATAACGTGCCCAGTCTATCCAGGATATTTTGTGCAACTGCAGGTAGGAACTCATTCTTTCCATTTCTCAAGAGAATGGATTCTGATTTTTAGCCTAAATAATTTAGGTCTACACAGTTATACTGTATCTCTATACTTACTGTTAATTTTTTCCTTTGTAACAACTTCTGGAAATAACAGGCAACTTCAATCAAATTTGAGAGCAACTACAGAAAAAGATCTTTAAATTCCTACATATTTCATGAAAATAAGCAGAAATAGACACAAAATAAACAGCCCCATGCGAAAAGGCAGGCAGAACACAGCTATCATGTACCGGCTTGGTGGGAGACCACAGCATGCACATACCAACGAGCTGATCAGTGCTAAGACCAGCTACTTTACATGCTGCTTCTTGCCTGGTGGAAGTGTCAAAGGATGTGAAGAAACCAGGGCACAAGGACTGGGTTTGTACGTTTACAGAATTTTTTCTTCCTCCTTTGTAGACATCAGACAAAGTGGAGACTGGAAAAGTATTCACTGACCACCAAATCTTTATCTTAAACATAGGAAAATCACGCCATAAAAACAGGAGCACTGGGTTCAAAGAGAAGTCTGGAAAATACATCTCCCCGTACAAGAGAGAACAGACCAGAGAAATCCACCGCTTGTCTTCGGGTAACAGACAGCAGTCCTGAGCATAAAACAATGGCTGATGTGGAAGAATCCAACAGGCTTATGGACAATATAAAAAGCTTTCATCTTGAAATTCTGCCTTTCAAATGGCATTGCATGAATTCTGAAGCTGAGCGATTACTTATGCTGCAATCCAGCTTGCAGTCTTGTAAACAGCGACTGCTATCTACATAGCTTAAAGTATTAGTTTGTTAAACATAAATCAAATACAAAACACAGCACCATCATTTCAATTTAAGTGACTTCTTATGTTAATAAATCTGAATATTTCAAGTGACTTTCCCTCCATATTTATTCTGAAATTCCACAGCATTTCTTTCATAATGAATCTAAATACTGTATGAGCTGAACTTCACATTTATAAATATTTAAAAAAAAAGATGAAGCTTTCCAGTGTAACATTTTACTTTCATTAGTTGGTCTTTTGATAAGTTGAAGCTAAACATATCATAGATTATAAAAGAAATCAGGTACAGCTTATTTATGTATATGATACTATGAAAATATTCAGAAGAAAAAACAGACATAATTAATACTGGACTATAAAAAGAAACTGAACAATGTTTATGTTTTAAGAATACTTTAACTGAGTTTAGAAACAGCTCAGTGTTGCCAAAATAGCTTCAATAAGTTGCAACCAGCCTAAACATCTAACAACAGCACAGCTTCCAAAGTTCTGTATTGTAAATAAAATAATGAAAGATTAATAGTAAACTTACCACAAAACAGACAGAGAAAGGAACAGATTTTAAAATGTGATAGCAAGCATTGGCTGTGTTACAGAAATGGAACGCCAGCACTTGCTTTACGCAGCGTCATCTCACTCTTAAATTTCTTAACTGCCATGACCTATAGCTCAGTCTTCACCATGACCTCACACTCCTAACACTGTAAATCATACAATTTATATTACAATGTGGGAACGAAAGGTAGTCACAAAAAGCAGCACAGAACATGTGAATTTTAATGTCAGAATAATGCTAGCGAAGTCATGCATTAAAAAAATAATGAGAACAACTATGACAACGGACAGACTTAAAGGCACTGTTACAAATATATTATTCCAGCAGGATCCTGCCCCTTTACAATGGAATTTACCAACCAGACAACAGAAGTCCTAGTGAGGTAGATCAGCATTGTGACTAACCCCGCTCCATTGGTTCTCACTGACACCCATAACACCCAAAGGGCAAACACCCGGAGCCCTCCCACTCGGAGCCCACTGTCAATTCGCACAGTCTGATCACAGGAAGGCACTACAGCCGAGCACCTTGCAAACTCCAGGCAGAAGAGAGCATTTCTGCAAGGGCCCAAACTGAACAGCCTGCTCCTATCTTCTCCCCCGCCACCACCCCGTACTTGTAGGGCAGCTGATACCAGCTACTAGGGCATGAGTACACCCCTTATGCACTTTCACGATGATAATGCCACATCCCCCGAAATGGCTGCACATCTGGCCCCCCGACCACGACAGGGAAACATGCGGGCCGTCGTGCAGCAGGCCCACGCTGCCCGCAGCAGCGCTTCTTGGAGGAAGGAGTTCCCAGGGAATAGCAGGGGGTGGGCCCCACACTAAGTTATCATTCCAACTTATTCAACACGTTTTCTCTCATTCTATCCCTGTTCAGTCTTGAGATTTATGGGGGAATCACCGCAAGGGGCGGGGGCAGGTGGAAGAGACCAAGCTAGCTACTGACAAGGCTGCAAACAAAACAGGAAAGCATTATCAGCCTGCGGATCGGCTTCCCACTTTGATCACAGCTGCACACTCCACCTGCTTAGAAAGGCAACAACTACACAAGCTCGTCCTTCCCCTAGCCAAAACAGAAGAGTCAGCTGAGATGTGCTGACTGCAAAGACACGGCACAGATCGCTGACCCGTCTGTGGGCAGACAGGAGCTGCCTCCCAACAACTTCGGAAAATCAAAGCAGTAGCCTGAGGGGGAAAAAATGGCTTTCTTCTTTCCCTCTTCTACCCACAGCAAGGTGCATTCAGACACAGCCTGAAGGAACATGAACTATAGAAAAGTGATGGAATAAATAGGAAAAAAACAACAGAGGAAAGGAGAGGAAAAACATCAAAGGAAACTGCAGCTAGCAGCTGGGAGGAGAGATTAAATCCCTTGTTAAAAATCCATGCTTTACAGGGCTTGCTAAAACATACATGAAGGAAATTTCTGGCATTATAGCCACCTGTCTATCACATATTTCAGCCTGTAGGGCAAACACTGTTTTGCTTTAAGCCTCTTAAGTCAGTATATTACATTACTTGGGTATTGTTATTTACAAAGCGCTCTGTGTACACCTACTGCTCTACGGACAATTGAGGTGATAGCTCAGGCCTTAAATAAGATGCAATATTTAATGAGAAGCATGGCAGCTCAAGATGACAGTAAACAAAAAGAAACTATATTAAAAACATGCATCAAAACAGTGAAAGATGAGACAAACGCATAAAGTGCTTGCAAATTCTTAGTTACTATTTTTAAATCAAAGAACTGTGACCTAAGGATTAAAAGCAGATGACTTTGCATGAAAATAAATAAATTTGGGTTCTCTACCAAATTCAGACACCAACAGCTCATGCACTCTGATAAATTGGTAAGCCCTTATCTAAGTGCTAAATGATAGCTTTTTATTTTTTTTTTTATTTTATTTTTTTAAGGCTAGAAAAGCCCATTTTAGTAACATAATCTCAAATACTTTCTGCACCAGACCCACAGCTACCGTTTGAACCATGAGGTATGTTTCTGAGCTATGCTGTCTTGATGGAAACAAAACAGTACAAAAATCACCCAACAACCTAGGGAGAATGAGGCGATTCAATTGCCCTTCACCACTCAAATGTGAGAACATTGCTGGTCTGAATTTTTCCTATTTCATGTTCAATTAGATGGATTTTCAGTAATTTTTGTTGTTGTTGTTATATTACATAATAGCTAAATAACAGAAATTTCTGCCACAGCATACTTGCAGACACGTCCAAATCAATCTCTAACTTTCTTACTGATGAACTGCTAAGATTTTTCCAGTTTCTTGCCATAACACAGGTCAGACACGTATATTCATGGAGCCTTTTCTCCCATAACTCTCTCCAATTTTCAACATCCTTTTTGAAAAGTAGACACTAGAATTAGTCAGTGTGTTAGCAGCCTCACAAATGATGCATTCTGAGGTCACGCCACTTTCTTCTCCTAAGTGATACTATTCTGCTTCTTCAGCGAAACACTGTACTCACCCTCTTACCTACTGAGAGATAAATAGGTACTTGGGTTCAAACAGTTCTCAAGCATGACCCAAGCTATTTTTCCTGGAGCTGCTGCCCTCAACTGTTTTATGTTCTCCAATACATAACCATGATCTACAATCTCTTATTGTAAACGTGCCATCTTATACTTGATTGTATTAAAATGCATGTTCAAATAAGCATATGTTGCCAATCTGGGTCAGTCTGTACAACTCATCTGTTCAAATCATTATTTCCTATGTTAAAAAAAAAAAAAAGAGTAACTTTAAATGTCACCAGAAATTTGTATCTAAAAAAGACATACACTGTATTTTCTTACAGATTGTTTAAGATACCAGACAGTGCTCAGACAAAAATTCTGAAAACAGTGTATGATCTTCGTTTCATAAAGAAACAAAAAAACCTGTCTTTTCCCAGTTCTTTTTCTATTTCCCAGCATTTCCTAGAACAGTGACATACTAGGAACTCTAAGGGTCGGTGGTATACAGACTGAAATAGGCATAAAATGAACGTCGAAGAGCCTGCAAAGAGACCATTTGAGCAGCCATTCCCATTATTGGTAAAACTTTGAAAACCAGCTGAAACATCTGAAAGTTAATACACTACTACAGGCCACCAAAGAAGTGAATGAAAAGCAAACCTAATGCAGCATGATTACTTAAAGCAGTAAGCAAACGTAGTGCTGCATGCTGAACTAGCTGCCAGCAATAGTAATGCCAGCTTGTAAAGCCTGCTAAGAAGGAATTACAATAATTGAGGCTTGTAGTCATGAGCTACTGTTGCAAGTCATCACAGGGCAGTAAGGGTGAACCAGATAAGGGTGTAACCAGATAAAGCAGCTTTTTTACTGCATTCACTGAAAAAATGTGATCACAAGCAGCACCAAGATTTTTTGTTTTATTCCTTGTACCTGCATGGATCTTACTATTAAGCAGAACAGCAAAGGAAAGAATAACCTCCAAAGAACGATCTCCACAGTCCACAGGTTGTTTTGTATGGAACAGGGGGGAAATTAAGTGGCTTCAGTGTATCCAAAGGACAATACCATTCAAGGAGGATAGTAAAAAATACGATTCTCTAATTTCAAGATACATCAAAAGAAGGGATTTTGTAATGGTGGCAATGGGGTTGTTGACTAATAAATAATATAACTAGCTATATCAGAACATACGCTAAAAGCAGATGCTAATGGCAAGGCTGCTTTCAAAGCAGCAACGTGACAGCAATTTTGCTTTCCTCTGCACCACCTACTTGGAATATTGGAATGTTATCAAACCTGAAACCACCACATCTTTCACTAGACTAAGCTTAACATGGGCAGTAAAGAAGGTAAAGTAAAACCTAAACTACAGCCAAAGCAGAGTACAGTTGACCATGAAAGTGTAATTCACATAAAATACAATACTATGAGTCGTATTCTTCCTAAGATCTTAACTGTAAGAAATGCTTTAAACATACTGTACAAATCAGTTTAAACCCACAGAACCAAGAAACAGGATTTTCATGCAGAATATATTACTGCTTATGCCTTTGTTCTTCTGAATCATGGCTGCTGAGTCTAAGAGGTTAACAGCTGAACATTAGCATATTCTTCTAACATGAGAATGCTTTAAATCACTGATTAATATTTCTTCTCTGCTAATGATCCCTCCCCCTCCCCCCAAACACACACAGACAGAAAATTTAATAAACTAGTATGCTAGTAGCATACTATTTAACAATGTTAGGATAGTTTTGTTCCTGAATCCTCCTTTCTGAACTTAGTGTTTTCAGAATAGATGTGCACAGTCAACAAGATCTACTCCATTCACCCCTCATTTAACAGTGCAGCCCTTAGTTTGATGTTAGTTAAGTTACTCTTAGGAACACTGCAATGCCACAAAGAGTGAATAGGGCTTCATGAACATTAACCCTAAAAGTAGCAAAAAAGGAAAGACCAAAAGATTTTTAAAAGTCTGTTTTTCCTCTATTAAAGTATTTTGAGCTTTACGAAGGTCCAAACCACTAAAGAAAACAAAAATACCAAGAAACAGCTGCAAAAACAGCACAATCAAAATAGTTTCTACATAACCTTCCAGAGTTTTCCAGATCTTAGAAAATAATAACTGGGTCAAATTTTCTAAGTTTGCAGATGGATGATCAGTTTCACAAATAATTTTAACATACAGCTGGAATATAGATTAAAATTCTATTTATATTCATCTAATGATCACAATATTTGACTACACAAGCTTAAAGATGTTGTATGCTATAAAGTATTTCCCCAAATCTCACAGAAGCTTGAAGTAATTCTTTCAGGAAGGCTGTCATACATAATCTGCACTTAAATGCTCTTTGTCCTACAAGCAAGCACAGAATAGTATTTGGGGGAGGCGATGTAACAAGATGCAAGGAAAATACTGCAAATAAGATGCTGCATAGAGGAGAGAACTTAATGTAAATTAGTAACAGACATGCACAGCTATGCAAGCAGCTCAATAAACTGAAGAGAGGCTTTGGAAAATACTGTGGTACAGTGGGTTTAGATGGGCACAACAACAAGCTATCAGCACCACTCTGATTATCAAATGTATGTTCGGAAAAACTGTTAGTAGGCTGTCTTATATATTCAAACCCGGTCTTTTTTTTTCCCCAAAAAATAAAGAGATGATCACCTGTAAAATAAATATTTAAAATCAGTTAAAGCCAACAGAGGTCAGAACGAATATAAAGAAATCTTCCCTCCACCAAACTTTAACCTATGCAATGGACTGAACTATGATGCTAAAGGCCGAGATCCTTACCTCCCTACTTCAGTGCCTTTGTCATTTCAAATCTTAAAAATCCTAGATCTCACTGATCTTATTTTTCTTCTGAAAGACTTGTGTTCATTGATGCCTTTGCAACACCAGACCTTAAAACTTCAGGCCCACATTACACTGTATTGATTAAAACAGTAATTCAGAAAGCCTAGGGAAAAGAAAAGGGGAGCTGAACAATCACAGTCAATCTCATCACCTCAATGACACGCTGTGAGTGTAATTAATCCTACATTTATTTAGAGAACTTCACACCCTACACATCAAGCAGCAACTCCCTGCTGGCTTCTGACTAGGTAATTATGTTGTAACAAGGACGAGGTTTTGATTATAACAAAGAGATGAAAAGGAAAACAGAGCTATGAAGTTAGCATATCTTTTAGGGTATGTCTAACCTGCAAATCAATGGAAGCAAACATAACATGTTTAGCAATATCCAAGTTAACTTCAATTTAGTTCCAATAAAGACACCAGCTTCTACAGAGAAGCTGCATAAACGCCACCAGGAATCCTGGTTCTTACTCTAAAGCAAACAGTCCATGCTTGAACTGGCATGTCATACCTACAGTCATCACAATTAGCAAGATTACATTTCTCTTAGGTGTAAGTATATGTAATCTGCAATGAGGAGGTGTGACTACAGAGCATGTATACACTAAAGCAGCACATATACAGGTATAATAAATCAAGTTGCAGGCACAGTTCCACAGGACACGCTGAAGCAATTTAGTGGCTCATCCCTTTTAACAGAACAGATCTCCTTTACTGTGTGAGTCAAAGCTACAACAATACACAATGCAAATAATGATTTTTTATTTTTTTGCAATAGAACAGATCATGAAAAAAGGTGAGATGGTAAGTTAAAGATAAAAATAGTGCTGATGAAAAATATAATACAAATTATATGGGATCAAACGTCTTATTCTTCTGCTTTCCTTGTGCCCATGAACTTTGGAGATGTGTAAACTATAAAACTGCTTAAGAGTAGCAAACCCTGGAAAACTGCCAGGGGCCCTAACAGCTTCAACTCCAATTCAGGAACACAGGAAACGTACATTTACCAACAATGAAGTGGTATATGTCTAAAACTGAACATGTATTTAATTGTTAGGTAAACGTATTTTAAATTGGCATGGGCTCAACTGTTTTCTTCCGTAGGGATATGGAACAGTATGCACTTAACTGCCCGCACAACAACTCAAAGGAAGCTGTTCAACCTTGCACTTCGCCACTCCTGTTACGGCCAGCAGGCATCACACAGCTGAGCTACGAGAAGGCGCATACATACAACAGTAGACAAGCAACGTGAATAGAGACTGGTGCAAAATGGAATACAAAGCAGTGGAGAAAGACACCAGGCTACACAAAGGAACCTCAGCACAGCAAGAGTCAGTGGGTAAACTACTCCGACATCTATAAAGGAAACAAATCCTGTGGGGTCACAGACAAAACTCTCCTCCAGTAGAAGGGGAAAAGTTCTGCAATAAACCCACACTTGATTCCCCTGCTCTTCACAGTCCATATGCAGCTATGAGAAAACCAGTGGCTTCCCCAAAGCTCCATCTCCTCTCCCTCATCTCCTGCTTTTTATACCAGTGTGAAGTGCAAAAGATGGAGAAAAGCTCAGACTTGTAATAAAACTCAGTTATAAACTTCACCTTGGAGAGGCTGCCATATGTATCATAGTGGTTTGTAATGCTCTGACCTAAAGAAAAAAAGCATGCAAACCAGACAAATTCAATTTAATTTTATTATGGAAATGAAAGTAATAACAGAAGTGACAGCAGGGTGGATGATAAGCTCACTTAGCAGGGGGATCAAATGAAGTGATGACATGTCATTATGACCTCAGGGGTTAAAGATGCAATTTTCCATCTGGCTGCATCTGGCTTTTCAACATAAATGTTGACACCACCTGCCAAGACTTACTACAAGCTGCCTCCATAGGTCTTTGTCTAGCTTTTTTTACCCAGGTTAACCTTTACTTTTCTCTCCCTTCTGATAGGTTTTGCTGAGCAAAATGCTCCTTTTCTTCAAAACACAATGAAGAGTTAAAATGATTTACGTGCCATTTTATACAATAGATCAAATAATTAATTTCACAAGCAACTCGAGAGATGTTAGAAATCTAAAAAAAACAGGTAAAACTAAACTTAAGATTGCAAAAGGGAAAATGAAACTTTAGCTACACTTGCTAATATCTTGCCTTGTCTGAGACTTTCAGGAATTTACTTTTCTCTTACAAACAGGTACCTGAATAAAATCAGCTTATCTGAAAAAATCCTTAAAATTAAAGAACTGGATTGTACTCACCATATCCAACTGACTATCAGCCACCTGCATTTGTTTTTATTCAGCAGCTTAATCATTTCCAATTCCAGACACACTGTGCTTAAAATAAATCATCTTCTGCCAGCCCAGTGACACATTCACTTATTCATCTAATTTAGCCACAGCCAAACGATGATCTCAAACCAAATTTGTAATCAGCTATTGACACACTGCTGGCTATAAGGTTTTGTTTCCGCGTTGAAATTTAAAAGCTAGTAACTACCAGCAGCATTCCCTTCCCAAAGGCTTTATCTTGAATAAGACTATTCTCTTACTACCATTCGATAAATCCATTGTATTTCTGCCTATGCCAAGCTTTTTTCTAAACCTATTACTCCCAGAGTTTTCTCTGCCAGTACAGGTGAGCTAAAAACCTTGCTTCCAGCTGTTTTTATAGTGCCCAGATTCTTCACTAAAAATAACCTACAATCTGTTTTAACTGTTTAAACAAAGAGGCCCCAACCTCCACTAGGACTTGGTCACATATCATGGAAAGAGAGGAAGAAAAGAAAACCCCTTCACAGATTTTTGAGAGTAACCTGGGACTGCAGCTCTGAATAGAGAGGAGAAAATGGAGACAAAGAAGGTTAATTAAGCTTGCACACAGCAAGGAATAGCTAAGAAACAAAACAAAAAGTATCCAGACTGACTGGACACGCAAATAATTTCATTAAAAGACCACTAAAGATACCTATAAATTCCTTCCCCTCCCAAAACTCTTTCCCACAGTGGCAATTGTCAGAGAGCTGTAACAGCTTTCTTCCCCTGGAATGGCATGTGTACCACCTATCCCAATTCCTTACTCACCTTGGGGAGCTGCGAACCCTTGTTCTTACCAGACCAATCACCACCCATTTCCAAATCTGTTAGGTATTTTCTGAATGACAAGTGAACTTAGTGCTTCCCTTCAACATTTATCAAGGGAAAAAAAAGTGCCCCCATTCACTTAGAACGTGCTTAACTTCAAGTACATGCTCCACTGCTAAACTGAACCAGGAATGCCTTAAGCATATGCTTAAATGCTTTCCTGATTCAGACCCTAAAAATAGGCAATGGTTTCTACAGTTCCTCTTTCTCTTGTTCGCCTAATGACAGACAACTATTGTGCCATGTCATTATGACAGTAAGATAGCTTAATTGCCCTCTTTCCAGAAGCTGTCAGTTCTGCTTAACTGGTACATAATGTATGTGTCTGGGAGTAAACGTGTTAATGTATCAGTCACTTATATATACCATACATTTTCTTCTGCTGTGTTTAAAGAAAGTCTTGGTTTTTCTGACTGACTTCCTAGACATTATATTCACTGAGACGGACAGCAGTGATATTACTGTTCTGTAACTCATTTCTTTGTGAAAGATGCATGAAATAACTTTCTCTTTCATTTACTTTTTCAAGTCAACTTCAGCCTGAACATGAACATCCCCATACTTCTATTTAAGGTCTGGGTGAAAAAGACCCCCTCAGAAATGGAGACTCCGGTAACTAATCAGCTTTCATGAATAAAAAAATTTGGAAACATCTGTACTTGTTTTTGTGCATTGTCACCTGCAGGAATATGATCATTTTAATCATATAGAGAAGAAGAAGAATCACCTATATGAATAGCATGTAATAAGCAGCTGTGAACTAAAGGCCTTTAACTTGCGCAAATTGGCTCAATTTTCTCTCATACTCCCCTTTCCGATCCTGATAATTACCAAGCTCCTTCTACATCCCCTTATTGCCTCTAGTATCTTGTGTACTTGGAGGTTTTGTTTTTTTTTTTTTTTCTTACCCCCAGATAACTCTTGTTGAATTGTGAATTAGAAGGCAAAGACTATTTTTAACCATTATTAGTAAATTTGTATGTTGCTATATTATCAAACACGACAATGGCACTTTTTGTATTTATACCAGGAAGGCCACGATTTCCAGATTTAGTCTGGAAGTGGTAGAGTCACTGTCTCCTCCCAGGCGAATTGGAAGCCAAAGTATATTGCCAGGCAGAGAGAGCTGGCAAGCAACAGGGGCAACAGTACACAGCACACGGAGATTTGTGACACACATTTTGGTGTTAATAATCAATTGGTACACCTGCTATAGTTCATAAATCAACTGTTTCATACAGATTTAAATGGTTTGCACGTGCATCTGACCTGAACTGGAAGCTGTCAATTCTATCACAAGTTATAAATTCAATCCTGAACCAGAATTTGTTCCAACCGTCTTCCAAATGTTATGCAGGTCCTATAAATTTTTTTTTTTTTTTTGCTCCTAAGATTGCAATGGCACGAAAATTCCCCAAAAGCTGTTTTTCCCCCAAACCATTAATATCAATAAAAATTCACACCTTTATTTAAAATGCAACTCGTCCCTCCTTTCTCCAATGATGCCACTACACAAAAAAGTGAACTAAATGTCTTCTCCCATGTTGTAGGAATACCTGGGTAACCAAGGTTACTAAATGAAACAGCTGAACACATTTCCATTTATAGGATGTAGCATATCCTTTGGTTTTACTGATATTTGTGCATAGATACAGTACGCTAAAAACTTTTCCCACATCAATAACAAATTAAGAACTTACTTGGTTTTTTGAATCCAGATGCAATAGTCTGTAATGAAGAGATCATTAAGGATGTAAGCAGGGTCATTCTCCCTAAAAATCTTGTGAATGTCCAGCAGACACTTCAAAACCGCAGCTCTTCCTGGAAATAGATTTTTATTTCTGTAATTCACTAGAAATCATAATAGCTAATTTTTATCTTCTTCCCACCCTTGAGGCTTTAATAACTGCTATTTACAACCAGCTTGTAACTAAGTTGACTCACAGTCTCAGAACTGCAGTGAGATGACTGTGCCCCTCAGCTTCCACATCTATGTGGATGCAGAGCCTCTGACTTCAGCAGGAATCTCTCTGCAGGACTAAAGCCTGAAGGCACAGTCATGCGTGTAAATTCTCTACAGCTCAAGAAGCCCCCTCCCCCAGCCTCTCCTTTCCTCTTCTCACTCTATGGCTATATACCACCTCAAAAAAAAAAAAAAAAAATCAAGCTGAAAAGTAACTTGCAAATTAACAAAAGGTTACGCCCCATCATCATTCCCCTGCTGAAAAAAAACATAAAGCCTACTTCTCCATATGCCTACGCAAACACCTGCGCTGGAAAAAAAAATAAGGTTGGAAACACACAGCCCATAGCAGGATCAAGCACCCAGAAGCCACATCAATTGTGTAAGCCAATGTAAGCGATACCATTGCCTAACATCTAACCATTGCTGTAAATTAAGCAGAACTTTTTCTGCTTCTGTTAGTTACAGAATAACTTGGCAAACTGAGCTTCCAGAAAGAAAAATTCACTTCAGGCTCAAGAAGTGCCATTGGACATACAGTCGATAAATGCAGAAAAAGATAAAACCTTGAACATTTCCTCATTCCACAACCAGAAATCTTTCTGTAGTCAGTTTATTTTTCTTCATATGCAATTATTCTTTATTAATCAGTTCTCTTCTTCATATAACTTCAAATTAGCTGAAATCGCCTCCCTTAGTTTTCTGATAAAAGTTGCTAAGGGGTTAAGTGTTGGAACACTAAACAGCAACAAAAAAAATATTTTCACTGCTTAATGGGGGGAAAAAAAAAACATTCAAATGAAAACAGCCACTACTGCAAATGGAATCTAATAACCCTCTCCCAAGAGACTGGCTCCTCCTAGGCTATGAAACCCGAACATGGATGAAATTACATTTTACAGAATTTAAAAA
>VXAA01000779.1:326923-337473 GCA_013399115.1 Anseranas semipalmata
CCCCCTGCTGTTTGAGCACAAAATTTTTGTTTGTTGTTTGTTGTTGAGTAATTCCATGCTGAAAAGATATAGACAGAGAATGAAAGTGAAAAGATGTGGAAGATTGCAGTATGGAAAAAGGACCCTGAGAGTAAAAAGCAATGGCAAACAGAACTAATAAGAAAAAAATAAATACTGTTTTGGAAGAGAAGTAATTGAAGAAAAGTCAGGAAAGAATGCAAAAGAAAACAAAATCCCAAATATAACTGATGAACTTTAAGATTCTATCGCCATCAATGCTTCTCAAGCCAAACATGTCAAACTAAACTATTTTGACTACAGAGAAGTGTGCTCTTTTAAAAAGAAATTATACATGGAATTAAAATTTTGCTAAACTTTTTGGTTCTAGCTGTCAAGCTGCCAGCCTGAACCATTTACAACATCCACTACATTTACTCATCTGCCAAGTAACAATGTAAATTGGTGACTATAACACTAATACTCAACAAAAAAGTAGTCTTTCTTCATAAATTTAAATTTTAGATTATAGTAGCTTAATAGACCTGTCATCAGAGAGGTTGCAGTTCTAGCCAGACTTAATTCCTGCCTGCTCAGCATGGACATTCAGGAACCCCAGAACTTTGCCTGTGTTAGCAAAGAGGCATCTCCTCTTTTAGCCCATGGTTGCACAGTGAACATGTGCATGCAATATATAAAATAAAATTGGGAACCCTACACACAGGAAAACATGAAGCACAGCAAACAAACAAACTTCTGCTTTCAGAATATGCATCTTATACACACACCTGGTAAATAAGTCCTTATACAAAACCCCTAACCACAGGAATCAAAAATAAGCACTGAAGAACACTATTTAAGTCTTGATGCGTATTCTGTAATGCACAGATGATTCTTGGCCAATTTTTGTGAACTCCCATAATCTTAAGTTCTGTCTTTGGATATCTCTACTTCAGTCTTTAGTAGACATCTGGTCTCAACTTTCAGGCTGTGGTTACATATTCAGCAGTATTACTACTTACACTGGCTTAAGTACCCTGTTGCTCTCGTTCACCTCCCGCTTTTCCACAGCTCTTTGTGATGTGCCACTGGAAGCATTTATGAAACCTTACAGTGAACTGGATCAGAGAACTGATGAAGCCAAAAGATGAACAGGTATGGGAATTTTTTGGCAGTTATGTCAGCCCAACTCACAGAAAGGTTGCCTGTCAAAGCAAACCTAAAATGGGCTAGTTTTAAAAGTCTCACTTCTTTTCTAGCCCTAGAATTCTCATATTTTAAAATTCACTGTCCATTGAAGTTAAGAAAGCCATGGAATAGCAAATGAAGACATGCCAAGCATAACCAATTTCATTTTCTTTGCATAGCATAAAGAGGCAAGCACTCAAGTTCAAGGGTGAGGAAGGAAAAGAATCTATTTAGAAAAAAATCAAACTAAATATTTAAGAGCATGCACAAGAAACTTTAATAATTAGCTCAGGAAAACATGAATGATCTGTGTAAAGTTACAGCTCTGCATTATACTGATCAATAACTATACTGCTTTTTAAATACAGATACTATTATTGACTATTTAAAAAGAACTAGTTATATTTAAAAGTACGCATAAAAAGATTCCAACTTTTGTAATGGAAAATCAAGCATTTGATTCTAAGCTATTAAAGATACAGAACCTAGAAGTGTATGACAATACAGACACCAATACCCTCTATCTTTCAGCATAAGGATCTGTGTTAGAGGTAAAGGAGAACAACCACCAACTTGAAACTGGATATATTGTAAAATGACATATCAAATCTAAGTACTAACCCAGAACTTTTTCTGAGACAAAGGTAGTTTCTTTTCCTGCCGTTAAAAAATCATCACACTACTTTTGGGCACAGGACGAGGACAGTTGCAACCTCAGAGGAAGAGCAGCAGAGAGGCTGAGCACACAAGGCAGAAGTTACAGAAGTCAGAGCATGTGTCTGTAGATCACTGGATTCTGCTGGAGTTCATTGCTGTGACAGCTGGCAGAGGGCAGCCCACAACTTGAGTTCTACATAGTTTCAGAAATTTATTTCTCTTTTCACAGATTACTTCAGAAATGGATATAATTCAACCCCAGATCTCTATCTGCCACTTGAGATAAAAACCTACTGATTTTACACAATCATGAAATTCTGCTGGTTTTCATACTGATTATTTAGAAGTGAATTAACAAACTCATTTTATTTTACATCAAGGTATTTTTTCTATAGACTATGTTTTTCCATATTTGCAAGAAGGAATATTCATCTAAAGAAATAAACTGAACTTTACTGTCTCATTTAAGAAGAGAGAAGAATGGAATTCTTAAAAACAAGCAAAGAACTCTTCCTGACTTTTGAATGAAAATCTCCTGGTAGTAACTCACCCTGCCAGCCAACAGTGATTATTTCAGCCTAAATCTGCGAGTGTTAACTTCTGTGTGGAAAGAGGCAAAGCATATTTTATGTCACAGAGAAGAGGGTAAATAAGTTCTCTATTTTTAGTTCATAGATGATGGCTTCCAAATCAGTATTAGGCAATGGTAACACAATGGCAGTAAATACTGACAGAACCAGCTCATGCCACGTACTTATTACAGGTCTACTGAAAGGGGGCTCCATATATTTACATGGAAACACACCTGATAAACTTCTGTGTTAGTCAACTGTCAAATGCGGTATACATATTTTGCTGCACATAGCACTGTAGCCAGTATGTACCACTGTACTTTTTTAATTACTTTTTTAATTGTACCTTTTTTAATTATCCAAAGAACAAGTAAACACAGTACACATCCTAGATAACACTGAAGTTTGAACAGCGTTGCTGAAGTATTTTATGTAGTATTGATAACTAAAACAGAATATGAGAAAATCTGCTAATGACCCTAATGTTAATCAGCTTAAGGCCATTTGTCTTACGACTAACACTTTGGTAGGAAGTTGTAATTCAAATTAAGAAGCGTTTCAACCACATGCAAAATCCTTAATAGCTTAAAAATGAAGTACCCTGTATTTTGGAAGTGATCCATCAAGACAGCACGAACACTTTAAAAGTAAATTCAAATAACTTGACACATAACAATTCATTTTTTTCAGAATTCTTCAATATCGTTAAATAAGTTAGTTTACTGTGCTGATTTCTTTGGAAAACATGAGCTTTTACAAAGCTGACCAGTCATTTCCCTAATTATTTTGTTAACAGTGGAAAATTGTACTGAAAATTTATCAAATAGAGACTACTTTCCCAAGAGCTGTCTATTAAACTGCTTCCATTTTACACTTAATTGGAGTATTCCTGTCCTGGTACATAAAATTTAAAATCTGCAGCTAAGATTTTGAACACATTATTAATAAACACAAGTACCAACACACCTGGGTCAAACTGCATCCAAAACACCCTGATTTTATTATCAAAAACATTGTGTTATACTATATCCCATCTTCTGTTACAAGCATCCTGAAAGAAAACTTAAGTCAGGGTGAGGTCAACTTAATCCGATTCTTCCTTGGAGTTAAGCGCTTGTCCTCTTGCATAACAAGGAACAGTTTTGTGGTACTGTTTAGTTGGTTTCCTTATGGAGGTTTAAATATGCACATCCATGTGTGCATCCAGCTTGCTGGCATGTTCACATATGTATTACACATTGAGAGCAGGTCGCACTTGTTCCTTCCTCCTCTGCACATGCATGTATCTTCCCCCTGTTCTCATATCACTGGTTATCACAAAAACACCACAAACTTTTGCAAAATAAATGTACATTAGGAAACAAAACTTGTTAGGATGCACAACTAAGATCTAATCTCCTTTTGGTGATTGATGCACCTTGCACATCAAATTATGAAGGAAATGTTTTCCTTGTTAAAATAATTTCTTTAACATAGGCCAACACTGGAAGAAATTCTACAGATGAAAACATGTTCTTACCTTTCAGCACCCTTTACAGACTATAGGGAACACATTGCAGTGAAAGTTTAGAAACAGAAGAACACTTTAAAAAAGTATAGTTTACACAATAGGTGAAATCTGCCATATAAATAAGACGATCTTACCTAAAAAGTTGAATTTCTGTTAAAGCTTATGGCAGTAATTTTTATGCAGATCACAAAAACTAAGCCTAGCCTATCTCCTTTCCCAGTACAGAACTAGTAGGCTTAACCAAACTACTCCTCCACAGAAGACAGGACTTTGCTGTTGGAACAAGACCGTCGTGGGTGACAGGGAGCCCACGACAATAAGCACAACTGGGGCCACTATGGTTTGGAAACAGAGGGTAAGGAAGCGACACAAGCTGCATGTGCAGCGTAGGAGGATGAGGTAGGAAACCAGAGTTATGGTAAATGTCATCTCTTTTACCAAACTGTTGAAAATATTTTTGTTGGATCATTGAATATTCAGTCTAACACCATTTTTCAGCCATAACTTTAAAAGAAAGTAGCTTACCCTGATGTACTGTCCTCTTAAAAAAAAAAAAAATCAGAAAGGCTGACAGCACTGTATGATTTCAGTTTTATTAACATAATGTTATTTTTTCACACATATAAAGAGCAGCATAAGCCAGTGAAGATAAGTGAAGTGGACAGCATATATCTTCCCCTTAAAACTTCACTACCTGGCTGCAACAATGTAAGTCATATTTTGAACCATCAATCTTTTTTAGCAGTAGTAGGGGGTCAGTATTGCCATTTATGTTTTTCCTAATCCTGCAAATCACAAGCACTGCAAATAAAACATTGATAAAATGCTGCTTCTCAGTGATTCTTCTGTCGGGAAAAAAAAAAAAAAATCTAACACTGAAATGCTGGTGTGTGTTTTTTGTTTGTTTTGAAAAGTAGTAACTCACAATAAATAGAAAAGTTGTAAGTAACTTTAACAACCCAAGATATAAACATGGTTGTGTGTAACTGCACAACTGAAGCTGGAATAACCATAGTTTTGAAAATTTGTATTGTTACATGAAAGCTGTCTGGGATAAACAGGGAACATATGAGAAGAATGCTGCTGCTGAAAAAGTTTATTTACAGTCATTGAGAAGACAACAGCTCCACTCCTGAATGTGAAACAAACAAATCTACCAATATGTAGTCAGTTTCTTATTCTTCTGCTTTAAACAAAGAATTTTTATTCATTTTTTACAGAAGAGTTTTCCATACAGTATTCATTGCTTGTGTTTTCTCAACAGCCCTACTTTTCTATCATTTATAACTGCCCAATTTTCCTAATAACACACAAGCAGAGAACTAAGACAACATATGCAAGTCAGAGATAATGGCCTTTGCTCTTAAGACAGAAAAAGTATATAGGAAGTACTAAAAAACGAGGGTGCAAACAAAGTTATTTTGATACTCATACCAACTGAGGATTTCGGTTCTTCTCAGACCACCACTGGACTTTGACCAGAGTCATCTCAACCATTTTTGCCTGAAGCCTACAAAGAACTATAACTCTCTATGAACTACAAAACTCCCCCTTGCCCTCAAATGTGTGATTCTGTCTGGTAGTACTGAACTGGCACACACAATGGAACAGTTTAGGAATCAATATTGCTAGATGTCTAGTACAGTTATTTTAAACGGGAAAAATGGTGCAAATAATGGACTGGCCCACTTTAAAAAAAAGTATCTAATTCTAGAGAAAAAAAATTGGCAAGGAAAGCAGGAATCTACATTAAACTTCCTTTCTGTCAAAATCCTAACATCAATGACAAGGGTTAAATTAAAAGAATAGCTCTTCCAAACAATAAGTCATGCAAGGAAGCCGTTCAGATTCAGGACTGCAAAACCGTGATCAGCAGAACTTAATCAAACTGAACAGGTGGAACAATTGAAGAGGATGCTTTAAAAACTTCCCTTAAATGGAGACAAATCATGAAAGTTATTAGAAATCCTTCCGATCTTTTTCAACAGGGCTTCACTCAGGCAATTGAAGAACACAAAGAACAACAGGAAACAACAGAACTCCTGCTATATTTGTAACAATAAGCGATTCTGCTTTGGAATACCTCAGAAATAAAAACTTTAGACACCTTTAGAATAGAGTCCAAAACATTTATGGTATTTAACCTACTGTAAAAAAACTTTATTAATGTTATTTACCAACAGAAAAATCTCTTTAAAGACAGAAAAATACACTAAAAAAAATAGTTTAGAACTCAACACCACGTGAATAATTACAGTAATTTTCTGAGACCTTTTCCCTAAAGCTTTACAAATCACAGCTGGACTACACTGATTTATTAAGATACTAGCTCTGATCAAAGCTCTTTCTAAGGATGAGATATTCATAACACTTTTGTGTGGATTCTCTGGTGCGAATAATATAGCTGAATTTACACCACAACTGCATGCATTATCCATTGCCTAATTAATGGGTTGCTTCACAGGCTCTTTCCTGCTAAGTACGCTAATTTTGTTCCCTTTTCTCCCCAGCCTCATTTTCACAAAACTAGAAGATGTCTAGGAATGTGGCTATCTATCAAATTCAGATGAAAGTAGCCAAAAGATTAAAAAGGTTTTGTTTGTTTTTTAAAAAATACAGATATACAAACAACGTGGCTGAAAACTTACCTAGTTGCAGTATCATGACTGTGTCATTGAAGGCACGTGTCACCAATCCGAAATGTCTGTGCAGTGGATAGCATAGCACTCTTCTTCCAAAAGATACCAGAACATCATGAATACTAGTGAAACACTGCATGTATCAGTGAAAAATCTGAATTAGTCCGTGTACTTTTCAATACAAAGAACTACTATTTTGTTTTTAAAACAAGTCACAGTAGCACAGATAAAAAGCATTTATGTATTGTGCAACTAAAATCTGTACTTTGATAGATATGAAAATCAACATGCTAAATAGAAACTGTGCATTTAGTTTGCATAGCAGGATAACAGAAGTCCTATACATTTCAGTGGTTTTGAATTTAAAAAAAAAGAATGTAGGGAACATTAGAATAAAACATCTAACTTAAGACTTTGCCATTCTTTAGATTAAAGCAATAAATTACATCTGCCCCACATTATTACATATATTAAGGGGAAGCTATAAAAAGCCTTTTAAGAATTAAGAAAAATTAAGAACACATGATATTAACAAAATACATGTGTACATATAAGATCGTTAAAAATGATACATGACTCTGCCTTTCATGAAAATTATAGATATTCCAGACAGGGATAAATATATCTGCCTAGGGAAAGCAGTTCATTGTCCTCCTTTATGAGTGAGGAAGACCTCTAATTTACTCAGACCAGAGGCATTAATGAATTATTACATACTCTCTTAAGAGGGTGATTTCTCTTCCAGCTTTCACTTTTCAAAAGACAAAATATTCCATTTATGAATTCAAATAAAAATATCTATTTCATCTTGAACCCACAATTCATCAAAATTAATAAAAATGCTTTGCTGATACTGAGCACTTTTTTGCATTATACAACTACCTGAACAAATTTTTCATTTCAATGGATTGCTGATAAGCATTTTAATCATTTATATTGTTATTTAACATTTAGAGTCTAAGGTGTGTACTTGTGTGGCAGTCAGTTCAAAAATGGCAGTCAGTTCAAACAAACCACAGCTGAGGCATTTTTGTTTACAGATTGACAAAAACACCCGCCTCTACATGGTTCGTTTAACAGATATAGTTATTAACAGCTTGGTGCCAGGAGACTGAATTTTCTGGGTGTGAAGTATACTGTTGGCACAGGCTGCGCCAAGAACTGCTACATTATAGGATAAGCACATGCAGAAAACTCCTTCAGTGTGTTAGGATATGGATCTGAAAAAATTCAAGAGTTAAGGCAATCACTGCATTTTAACTGCACTCCTTTGTGACTTGGTACCGCAGAACACCCAGCTGGACACAAAGGGAGACTAACCGATCTATAAAATCAGTTGTGAACAGACAAGCTCTTACGACCAAGTATAGCATTCACCACTAGTAGAAATGATTGTAGGACTGAACCCAAATATCCTGTCAGAAATCCCATTTTCAATCGTGCAAACTGAGACTTGGCTCAGTGATTTCAGGAACGAGGGAGGGACAGTCCCTTCTAGCTTGTTGCCGTCGTGAGAAGTAAAGGTCTACACGCCAGGTTATGTCCCTTCCACTCCCAGCTGTGCAATAACTTAATTACAGAGGCCTGTGTGCTTTCAGTAAACAATGTGAAAGCACAAGATAGAAAAAAATCAGTTTGTTCTCTCTAGAGTATGTTGGTTTCAAAGGGCTAGCAACAAATAATGTGACAATAATGCTGCAAAGAAGGGAACAGGTAAAGTCAGCTGGCTAACTCTGCAAAAAAACTGAAACAAAAGTATTCAGAGCTTGTATGAAAGATCACACAATCATTAGAGCCCTAATGACAACAGCTCTACAATTAAAGAACCAAGGCACTTTTGCAAAAAAAAAAAAAAAAAACCAACATGGAATTCAGCATTTCCATGACAGGTGAAGAAAAAGCAGTCAATTCAGTTCTAAGAACTTATCCTATCATTGGGTTTGCAGCCACTTCTGGGCTACCCAGCTCCACTCTCCAGTGTGCCCAAAGCCACACAGCAAAACAGAGATGCCAAAAGCCACCTCATTTGCAGCCAAGATAAGAGCAAGCCAGAAGTGCGGAACGATGAACTAGGAAGGCTGAAGAAAGGCTCAGCAGCCAAAACTCCCAGAAACGAACCATAAACTGCTTTACTGAGGCCTGCCGACTGAGGTAGGACTTTGAGGACAGAAAAAATTACAATCTCTACTTTACACCCTTCATGCCCTTTCTATCTGAGCACTCAGCACTGCTGTAGCCAATTAAATGGGAAGATATCTATGACTTCTGATCAAGGAGCTAGAAGGCTATATTTTCTTGCCCTAAGTGGGGAGTTGCACACGTAAGAAGTAATTAGTTACTTCCTAAATAAAGATCAAGAGTTGTGAATCAAACCTAGGAGCCAGGGACAGTGCACAGACAAGCAGCTTTTTTGTAGTGCCTGTCTTCAGCTTTTCCACAGCAGCCCAGAGCAAGGCCCAGCACCAAAAAAGACAGACCAGAGGTCATACTCAAGCCTCTTGGGACTACTACTAACTGGGAGCCCAGAAGTCATGATCAATTTCTTCTAGCATTTATTACCAAGAGGATATATGATTAATTCATCTTCAATACTGAACAAGTAAGCTTTCCACAAATGCAACATACAATGCCAAGAATAATACAGCAAATATGTAGTACAAAAAGTAAGTTTTAACTTACCTCCAGCCAGCACAATGTTGCACTCAGTTTCCTGACATTCCAAGATGATTCAACCTGATTTTAAGTGGAGACCATAGAACAAGTATTATCTAATTCAACATTCAAGACTGCTGGCAAACTATTTAAGATAACATTCTTGCAGCAATTTAAGAACCTTTGTGTATATGAAGAAGTAATTATATTATGTGCATTGAAATGGTCACAGGACAGCATTAAAAATTTTCTTGCAATGCAGATGTTAAATAACTGAAATTGTTTCTGCATTGGGAATAACTAGCTCATGCACAAAGCCTTTAATACACAACAACAATCACAAAAAAACTGTTTTAGTGGAATTCCGTCCCTTTTCAGCAAGCAACAGAAATTTGAAACTGCCTAGTGCATCAACACAGCTCAAGCCAAAATGCTTTGTTTCTTGAAAACAGCTCAAGACTTCTGGCTTTCAGAGACAGTCCTAAAGCCAGCAGTACACATAAAATGTCATTATTCTTAAGATGTGACAGATTCATAATATTTCTGTGGTAGCGTGGTCTAGTGGGATGATTATGGCTAAAAGCCAGGAAGCCTTGATCTATAATCCTGACTCTAGTAAAGATTTGTGTGGCCTGAATGTCTTGGTTTTCCTATTAAATAGAAACAAAGAAAAGAAAAAGACAATGTGTTTTCCACATATACCATATATGGCTCTTGCAAAGATCAACAAAGATTTGTACATGCCTTCCTCACATATTTGCAATTTTGTGCAACACTAACAAGCAATGCAAGAGTCCTATGATTATCCCCTTGAATAGGCAGGTCTGCGCCTTTCTGCCTGCAATTCTAAAATCCATGCTTCACAATTCAGTCTGATTAGGACAGAACGGTTTTGATTATATGTTGCAATATTTTGATTAAAAGCGTACAGAAAACATCTCCTTGGTTAATATCAGCACAGGAGACGCTAGCAACAATGTTTTATCTGGGAAGCAAGTCCATTTTAAAAAGACAAGTTTTCCAAAGAACTGCACAGAATCCATGCTAAACTTCTGCTATTTTCTTTATATCCTGTAAAAAGCCTAAGATACACAGCACAAAATAAAGCTGACTGCTGTTTTGTGCAAGAGATAGGCAAACACCAGAATACTGAAAACAGAAACCTGCCTTCCTACTTTCCTCCAGTGTTTGAATATTGGGAAAAAGAAAACTTTTTGTTTGTTTGTTTTCGCCTATATATAAAGCTAAACTCATAGGCTCAGTCCTACAGACTTAATGATTTTCCATGCTTTTTCAGAATCCAAATCAGCAAACATATCTATTTCAAAACTGTCC
>VXAA01000779.1:337520-356661 GCA_013399115.1 Anseranas semipalmata
CAGAAGGAAGAACCATCAATATAAAAGAACAACTATTTCATGAAATCTACATTTACATAAATCAAGACACACCACAAATCAAAAACAAACAGAAATGTCTGTAATCTCCTGCATCTCCTTCCACTTCTCTCCCACAGCTAAAATTCTGCTCCAGTAGAAGTATTTAGAAATTGTAATAATCCCTAAATGCATCCCAACAGCTCAATCTAGATTGAATGTCTTTCATTTTAACTTATTCAATTATACATTTTTAAACGCTTGGGACTAAGTTCACTTTGAAAGTTAAGTTTTCCAAACAACAGTACAGGGTCCAGCAATAGGTTTGTAAAACATACTACATTTCCTTTTTAGTTTCCTTAATTACTTACATTTTTGTCTCCTTCATTGACACAGATTTCATAGCAATACGCCAGAAGGATATCAATTAAACCCAGATACACATGGTGACGGCTTCTTTTATCCAGAAGATAGGATTTATTTGTGAACTTTCTCAGCTGCTCTCTTTCTTCTTCAGAGAAGACAACTACAAAAAGTAGAAGGATAATTGATTATGAATTTAAAGCTGACACTTTCATTTTAACGGGTGGTAATACTATTTCGACAGTCTCTTTAAAAAGCAGCATGACTAATCACAAGTCACTCATCACTCAAGAAAAAGCCTAAATCATTCTTACTTTCATTATTTATTAAATTCTGATACAGTCCTTGCAGAGCAAAGTTCCAGGCCTGCAAAGTATTGCATGTACACACCAGCAATTTTGAAGCCCTCAGAAAGCACCAAGGATTTCTGTGGATGCGTGGGTATCCTGCACAGGGATAAATGCACAGTCAGGACCTCAGTAAATTAAAATTTACTAAGTCCACATTGTATGGGATAAAAAGACAACATGATAACAAAAAACAAGTGTATTTTCTGATTTTAGGAAAGGGTAAGAACTAAAGAAATAAGGAAGGAAAAAACAAAAGATACAATTACGTATTTCTAAACTTCTTAAATTTTGACTCAAGACCTAGGCATGATTTAGGATCTTCATTTACACTGTCTGATAATATCCTTCCGGTGTTTAAGGAAGATCAAAGATAAAATCCTATCCCCACTGATGTCAGTATAAAAGCTACAATTTCTTCCAAAGAGCTATGGTTTCCACTGTCAGTGACCGTCCTATTTTGCTCATCTTCTGTGTACCTCATTTAGTTAAGAACAGCTACACTGAGCCAAACCAATGAACCATCTCACCCAGTACCTTCTCTTTGGGATACATAAGGAGGAAGACACCACCACAGCCGTCCTGCTGTGATAATGCATCAAAATATTTCTCTAGGGATCTGCGGTATAGGCATGGATAGCTGAAATAGAATATTGAATAGCAAACCTTTTGAAGAGTACTTCAAGCACTTCAGAAAGGATGGCAGAATTACCTTGAAATAACAGCAGAGATTAAGTAGATAACTTACTAAAAGCCATCTCTGTACAAACTCAAAGTAAATCAAGAAGTCATTTAGTAAAATTAAAACAGCCAGAAGCCTGAGCTAAGAGATTTTCATCCAGACAGCATGGAGTGCAGGCGTTCCATGTCAACAGGCTCTGATTTACTGAATCAGATGTACGGAGCAGACACATTTTGGTCACACCACAAGAGAAAGTTACAGACACAAAGCGACTTGACAGGAGAAAGCTGTGTTACCAGCTTGACAGCTGATGCTCCGTTGCATTGCAGAAGTCCCACTCCATTATTTGTGCAAGTACCAGCAACACTGGAACCAGCCTGAGCTTAAAATGCCATTCATTCAAGGAGATTTCTCAGAAGACAGGAACAAGCCTAATGCAGCACTCTTGTTACACCTTCAAAACAAGCCCTAAGTGCAAGGGTAGATACATGATGTGCCCCTTAGCTCACTGAATTTTAATTATTCTAGGAAAGGAAAAAAAAAAAAAAAAACCACCTTATAATTAATATTGAAATCTCTTGTCAATTATTCTTTTACCACCTCTCTTTTGAGTCACTGTGTTCTGCTACACTTAGCTGGGGGCAGAGAGAAGCTGCAAGCAAGACATTGAAACTCAGAAACATAAAGCAATTAATGGTCAACACACCAAGATGAAGACGTGGTACTGGCTAAGCACTAGTTTGTTCATCACCTCTGATAAAGCACAGAGTCCTTGCTAGCCAGGCAGGCACCAGTCAGGAGGGGAAAGGCCAGTTCCTGTGGCTGAGAGAGATCCCTGAACACTGCTGAGCTGCCATCTTCCACCAGCTTCCTTAGCACTAACAACTTGACCCGAGAACCCAACAATTCCTGCCCCAACCTGATTCCTTATTTTCCACAGTGGTATTTACCTCTGGAATCCTTGAGCTACCAACAATCCTGCCTCAACAACCCTACCTGTAATTTTACCATTCTTATTTTTCTGTAGATTTTCCCACAGCCCTTTGTCAGCAGCGTGAGCCAAGGTTATGCAGCTGGGACATATCAGAGCCCCGGACCCGTGGAACACTGCCAGATAAATCCCTGGGGGGAGCTTACAGCACAGCTTACAGAGAGAAAAGGTTACAGATCCTGGTAAACCAAGTTTCTTTTTACATCCCTTGCCCGTTTCTCTATCGTAAGGATGACGATCACAAACGTGCTTCGAGATGTTTCTCCTCAAACCATTTATACAATCCACATTCTCAGGGATGCAACCCCTCTATAAGATATGTGATCGTCTTTATCCAAGGAGCTTTCTACAGTACTTCTAATTTTATGACTGTTTTGAAGCAAATGTTTGTGATACCAAAGGCACATACATATGCGCACACCTCATCTTGAGGCATCAAATTACAAATTAGGAAAAACATTTTTGAATGTTTCTTCTTTATGAACTTTTTAAATGCTTCTATCAGTGTCATAACCATGAAATACTTGATTTAAATTCCTATGGAAACTTCTTTATGAGCTAAACATTTCTCTGGAGTCGAGCCAGTCTCCATTTATTTACAAGCTCCCACAAAAAAATTCCAGCTTTTATGTCATCTGAAGAAAGCCGATCTCTCCCATTTGCTACGATCTAGTACAAAATGACAATTTAGCAAGACTATGGCAATTCTACTTTGTTTTTCCATTAATGTAATGCAGTTCAGTATTATCCCCTAAATCACAAATATAGATGGTGCATCTATATTCTATCAGCAAATTTCTTGGCAAGTTCTTAAAATGCATCGATTGTTCAGTGAGTCACCTCTATTATTCATATTAAAATTATCCATAAAACCATATGTGCAACGTTGTAGCACATTTGAAAAAAATTAGTTTCTGAAAAACAGCATAAAATCCCTTTGTAAGTTGCTACAGTAGGGTGGGTTTAATGAGGTATCACAACAGGGTGTTTACAGTTAGGAGGAGGTCCAATTGGGAAGCAAAAAGGTATTTCCAATTTCAGCAAGATTTCCACAGAAAACCCTCTCCTGGAGTAGAACACAGTTTATTATTAATAATATATGCAAGTAGCACTTTCATCCTGAAGAGAAGCACAAAACAGTGGAGGTGAAACCAAAGCGAAAACCAAAACAAAAGGAGGAAAAGAAATTCTAAAAAGAAAAAGAAAAAAGCCAAAAGTCTGTAAACAAAGACTACTGTATCAGATCAGATTCCTAAAGCTAAAAATCACTTCCAATGACTATGGTAGTAAGTCTGTTACATAGAAACTAAATAAATCCCTCAAAGCATGACAATCTATCACAGAATACATTTTCTGCTGGATAGAAAACAGTTACCCCAGTACTCTCATATTTCTAGGTCCACCTCAATGTGCTTGCTACAATTCACAGCAAAGATGTACACCTACGAGGAACACAGCTATTGTTCTCCTCCGAACAGTCACTATACTGAGTACTGGATCCACTGCTGAGAACCCATCTTCCACTGTCCCTAATCAGTGACTTAACAACTACAACTGTCTCACAGCTGATGAAAATTAACCAATGAGATACCTATCATTGGGGTTAAGAAACAGCCCAACACTGAGAACAAACATTTTTTTTTTGTTTACTATTGAATACTTGTTAGATTCCCTAGAATCCATATTCCAGAGGTATATATAAAATGTGAACCACACTTCTAAGTAGAAAGCAAACAAATTGTGAATTTAGTGAATGTCATGAAACTTGAGTCTATTCTCCCTTTAAAATGCAAACTCTCTGAAGCACTGTATTATATTCAACTGGACCATAAACACAGAAAATGCAAGTCTACTAGACAAGAGCAAAGAAGCAAGGCTAGACAATTCCCAAAGGTAAATGTTACAAGATGTTCATTAACTTACTTACTGCAAAGTACCAGGTGTTCTTAATAAAATTGCTCTCTGGAGAAAATGCTTCAAGTTTACAAATAAAGATCTATCCATTCCTTAAAGAATTCCTTATTTTGAAGAATAAATTATCCAGGCCTGAAACTAATTATTATTAACACGTCAAAACCACCACCTACTTTGTTTTCCTAATTCAAAAATACAAGTGTATACTACAAGATTATCAGAACAAGTAAAATCATAATTACCTTTTCTGCTATATTAAGCCTGTATTTTGTACAGTGGCATTACCAATGTTTTATCTAACAATGACTCCACAACAATCCATTTTCTTTTTCTGAAAAGCAGCATCAGCTGCTACTTATCAAATCCTAAATTTGCAACTTAAGTTTGGTTTTAAAACATTTTGTACGTTTGTCCGTGCCAAAATCATGCCTCTTCCTGCTACAGCGTAACTGTATGTTAATATATGCCAGTCTAAAAGAATCATACAAATTAATCTCATATACAAATTTACTGTTAGACAATACTACCGGAGATTACCCTCACTTTTTAATCATTTCATTTACTTATTTTAAACTAGCCATTTCTCATGTTAAAATAAACATATTTCAAATTGCTCCTCAGTACCCAACTGTCAGTGAAGTACAATTTGATCTCTAAACAGGAAGATGAGGTCTGACAGTTACAGGGTGCTTTGTTACCTTGTGGCTAAAATTGTATACAGCTGATCACATCACTTAAATTCTAGGTAAGGTTTGGGGTATTTAGCAATTAAGCCAGTGTAATATCTATATCTCAAGACTGTTGTGAAACTTATGGTTCTAAGTGTGTTAGGGGTACTTAGATGAAATGTGCTACCTACAGAGAGCCGTCAGACCCACAGAAAAGCCTAGGTCTGAAAGGACCTCTGGAAATCAGCTGGTCCAGCCTTCTGGTGAAAGCACAGCCTTAGCTTATGGTCCTGTCACGCCAAGTCTTCAATTCCACAACTACCTCAAAGGAAAACAAGAACTCAGCAAATTGATTTAAAAAATATATATATATATTAACTAAAATATTATGCTACAGTGTTAAGATTTTAAATGTGTACTTCTACCTCTGCAAGTTAGGGAATCATCAGCAGCAGATAAAGGGGGAGATTAGCCTGCAAAAAGCAGATTAATTGGGAATAAAGTTAGCTACTTATTTTAATCAGTAGCAAACAAGTATTTCTTCAAGCTCTTGCTAAGACATGAAAAGAGAACAGGCATCACTACTCTGACTAGAAAGATGCCTGGGGTCCCTGCTCAGGAACAGCATTTCCCCTAGATACTGCCTTAAAAATAGCATTGTAAACTTAAACACATAAGTAACATAACTATGAGGCTGATTTTCTATTCATTTGTGTCTTGTGCTCAAATATTTTGCTTTCTGATAAGATATGAAATGTCAGAAACTTTCCACGGTGCTGACACATTGGTAACATCTCTTTCCTTTCCGGATCCTGCAACATCTAAAAAGATGGTACTGAAGATTCAGTAAAGGCATTGTTTCCATTGTACGTGGGGCCAGTTTTGCAGAACTTATAGGAAGTAGCCTCCTGAGACTCCCACAGCTCTGCCAAGGAGATTGCGATCAGACAAGACTCAGTCCTTTAGGAAATGAACTAGAAGTCCTAAAAACACAAAGCAGTATTCCTCTGCACACCTATATTCACTCCAAACCATATCAGTCAGGTCTGGTTTTGTTTCTCCTTCCACTTACATGACATTCTTTACAATTCCTCCATTCAAATTTTAGCTCCTTCACAAATCTTTTCTACCATTTCAAGCTTCCACCTTTCTTTAATTCTCAAATCTACATCTACTGCACATTTCCTCTGTATCACTTCAGTCCTTCTTCCTCCAGGCATCCTCCATGAAGTCACTGGTCTCAGACCTTCCTTCCTGGATCTCACAGTTTCTTTTAAATTTTAGTAATTTTTCTTTAACCAATCTGTAGTTCCGATAAACTGTATAAAAAAAAAAACATACATTATTCTTTCTCCCATGTCTTAATATTGTCACCTTTTAAAAATCAGAGATACTTTACAGTAGGAACCTATTGTGACTATTTTAAGGATTTCACATGAATAAACAGCTATTCATCCTCACATGAAAAACACTTGCAGCAGACCAGTGGCAGGAAGGTTCACACACTGTGAACACCCAGAAAAGAACAAAATGGGTACACAGAACAATTTCAGAAATTTGATAAATTATTCATCTTAAACTTAAAAATCTACCAGTAACAGTCTATATTTGAGCTTTCAAAGTTCTATTGAAAGGTGGATCTTCGGAAAAAAATTGCTTCGGATTCTATAAAGAGATCACAAGAAGAGAATTGCCATTGATAAGCATGATAGGTTACTATAAAAAAAATTATCCTGGGAGCATATGTTATATTAAATTCATATGTCACCCTGAGCCTTTGAAGATTATTGTACTGCCTAAAAAGGAGTTCTTACTGTTGTGCAATCTGAAGTAGAATCAAAATGAACTTTTAACTAAGCTGAATGTAACCACTAGAAAATACAAAAACTTTCATCGGGAATCTGTAGAGGCAAGACTAACGTAAACTTCAGCAGCAGCAGAAAGCAAGCTTTCCAAGACTTTTATTCCCTCCTAAGAAAGGCTGTGTAACTAGGCTTTATGCAGTATTATTTGACTTGCATTAGATGCTGTAAGTGTGAACAAAATCCGGGCCTGTCAGTTTTAGAAGGCATCTGCTCCAAAAATGGTATTCTGCTACAAACATGATGGTGAAACCTGCTCTCTAGTATTCTTCCTGGTACCTCAGCCATACTGCAAAGGAATAATCTTAGCTGCCTGGTGGCTAACATGCCTACGGGAAAAAAATACAAAGGACAACAAGCAAATCATTGCAATACATCAAGAGAGAAAATAACCAAGGATGAACGTAAGTGCAGTAATCAACCAAACAAAATCTTCACATAATTGTATTACCATGCAAAAAATAAGTGATCTATATTTCTAATTACTTCTTGTAGCCAAAGCCATTGTAAAGGGAAAAGTACTCAAGTGTTTGGTTCCAAGAAACCAATGAAGATTAAAAAAACAAAGAGACATCAATATAAATCAGCCAAAAAGAAGGAAAATATTTCTCTGGGTTCAATGTTTTTTGAATACAAAAATATATTTTTAATCAACATGCTGATTTTTATGTCACTTTCCCACTAAACTCACTTTTCCATGTAGAAACTTCAAATGCCAAGTCCTGCACGTGGGGAGGAACAACCCCAGACACCAGTACATGCTGGAAAGTACCCAGCTGGAAAGCAGCTCTGCAGAAAAGGACCTGGGGGTCCTGGTAGACACCAAGTTGAGCATGAGTCAGTGGTGTGCACTTGTTGCTAAGAAGGCTAATGGTATTCTTGGCTGCATTAGGCGAAGTATCACCAGCAGGTCAAGAGAGGTGCTCTTTCCACTCTACTCAGCACTCATGAGGCCGCATCTGCAGTGCTGTGTCCAGTTCTGGGTCTCCCAGTGCAAGAGAGACCTGGACATAGTGGAAAGAGTCCAATGTAGGGCCACCAAGACGATGAAGGGACTGAGAGGCTGAGAGAGCTGGGACTGCTCAGCCAGGAGAAGAGGAGGCTCGGGGGGATCTTATCAGTGTCTATAAATATCTGAAGGGAGGGTGCAAAAACAATGGAGCCAGGCTCTGTTCAGTGGTGCCCAGTGCCAGGACAAGAGGCAGTGGGCACAAACTGGAACATAGGAGGCTCTGTCTAAACACCAGGAAGCACTGCTGTGCAGGTGACAGAGCACTGGAGCAGGCTGTCCAGAGAGGTTGCAGAGTCTCCTCCTTGGAGATCTTCAACAGCCACCTGGATATGGGCCTGGACACCCCGCTCCGGGTGGCCCTGCTGGAGCAGGGTGGGACCAGATGGACCCAGAGGTCCCTGCCAACTTCAGCCATTCTGTGACTGCCAGTCAGTTTCCAACAACATTTTTGATTCCACACATGTAGGTAGGAACTGTCCTAAATGTCACCAACAACAGAGCACAAAATATAGGGCCTCTTAAAACAACCCAGATCAAATTCTAGTGCCAGTGCCCCTGTATCATGACAGCCTGTACTGTAACCTCCTGTCAATTTTAACATCTACCATTCCTACTTCCTCATACTGTCAAACAGTACCTTCAGTGAACAACTCCCTAAAAACCACACACCCTTTCATGTTTGAGGGTAGCAGACTTCTCCAGTACAAGATGCTGCACTTATGATGGCATGATTTCTATCATCTCTCTCAATTTCCATGTTCCTGGGTAAAGACTTGGACAGTACGTTTAGCCAAGAACAAAACCCTCCTTCATACAAGAAAGAGAAATACTTCTGCAAGCTGTCCATGGCAGTACCCCTATCACGAGTTGTAAACAGTTTTAAACACCACAAAACTTGAAGTCTCTTTACAAGCTGTATGCTTGGAAGTACCTCACCTCATCACGAAAGATGATGGAAATTATCTCAGACATGAGTTTGGAACTCAGGAAGAGTAAATCTCGGTATTTCTCACTGCATGAGGGTTTTAACTGCATCCAGTTTGTAAGAATTCCTGGATATGTAACCCAGAGTAGCCAGATCTGTAATCCAGATTATCAAATCCCTTTGATTGGATAAAGCATAAAAGCAATACAAGAACAAGGGGATCTGACCCTATTGATCATTAGATTCCAGATCCAATGGCCTGGACTCCCTCCTGCCCTTATTTCCACATAAGAGAACTTCAAGTGGAACCTGTACTCCCTCTCATGGTGGTTTCTTTTACCACAACTCATTCAGGTTTAGGAGCCTCCAATGGTTTCAGATCCCCATTCAGCTGCCTGCCATCACTAGCTGCTGTTGCCATTCAAACTGTGTTATCAAAACTGAGGTCCGAGTTGGGGGGTGGCAGGGCACATGGTGGCTGTTGTCATTACATAGCCCAAACACCAGACAGCCACTTATGTTATTTAGATTTATTCAAGATGCCAAAACGACATAAGCCTCTTCGCTCTGCCATTTGAAGGTCACACTAAGGTTTTTTTGATCATCCTTGTTACAAAAACACAACACACCTCTGTTTTAACAAATGGTTTAGGGAATAGTCCCAGTTTCTGTATAACTTTCGTTAACAGGTTTGCCAGGCTTTTATACAGCTTCTCTATTGTTGCTTCCCCTGAAGTCCAAGAACACATGCATGTGTTTTTCTTTAGAACTCTAATGTGGAATAAAAATATTCTTTATCAATAAAATCAACCAGCTACTCTTCATTTTCATTATACTCCCTCACACAGGCAAACATTATCAATATTTCATTTACTAAGGAGTGAATGGGTAAAAACAAACACAAGAACTCCTCATTATTCTGTTCTCAAGCCTCTTGTACCTTTGTCCAATGTTTTTTAAATCAAATGCTTATGATGGATATAATTAATTTCTGGCTTCAAAGGCCGAAGAGAGAGATCAGTAATGAAGATCAGATTACATTCACAGTAAAATACACGGCATTTACCCAAATTCCATTGTTCTACTCCTGTAGAAAATGTGAAAGTGCAGGTATTATTAATGTACCAATATTATATTTGTTACAGAACCTCTGCTAAAGGGATTATCGTTATCTACTTTAGAAACATAGGATTTTCATACTATAGAGGAAATGAGGAAAGGACAATAAAAGAATATGCATAATAGTAACTTGTAATACTCTCTGCAATCATTGGGTTCAGAAAGGTAAACTCAGTTATCTGTTAACAGTACTGTTACAAGGTCATCTACTAAACCTGAAACCATTCATTTAGTTTCTAAACAGATACAAAGATTTTCCCTTGAAAAAAGTCTCTAGGAACCATAAAAACAGCAGTAAAATAATAAGTACCATGAAATTCTGTAGTACTGTATAAATAAAACAAAACATCCTACAAAAGACACACTCATCAAATGGAGGGAGATAAGAGCTGAGGACAATCTTCCACAGCTGATTCTTGGAAAACTTGCTGTGAAGTGTCTGCACCATATTTGTAAGTGAGCACAAAAAACAGTTCAGACTATTTTTCCGTTGAATATACAACTAGAAAAGGGGGAACAATTACCTGAAAAGTCTAAAAAAGAGGGAATAAACACAAGCAACAGACAAATGACTCACTTTCTAACTAATACTATGACAACACAAAGACAGGTTTGATTTGAGTTCAGATGCCATAACTTGCTGACCCTGGAAGCTCCTTTGAAATCTGGAAAGTCACAGCATACTCTTAAAAGGGAACTTTTTTTCACATATACCTGAAATTATAAGACAGCCTTTAAGAACGGTTAACTCCAAAATTTATTAGGGAGACCAAAAACAGATCATGCACTATGTCACATAAACTAACAGGTGAACACTTAAAATGAAATGATCACTTCATAATATACCATGAGCTGCTCCACATACAACTCCTCTCGAAGATCTCAGTATATAACTGTCCTTCAAAGAAGAAGCAAGACAATAACAGAATACTCATCTTCTAGACTAAAAATTGTAGGGTAAAACCATACTTTTTCCTTTAAGAATGATAACCTAGAACAGAACAAGGCTTCAGAGCAATTATCATTCAGTAACAGCTATATATATATATATATAATGTTCTCACCAAATGTATGACTGTCATGTTTCTGATGACTTTCTCCCTGCAGGGCTATCATTTTTTTATGAGCATCAACCCACCATGGTTTATACTTCAAAACATGCTGAATAGCTTCATCTTCAAAAAGGTCAGCTCTGGGAAGAAAAAAAGTCATATGCTATTTATTTCAGTTCATAGCCTATATGGGTATGTTTTAATGCATATATAGTATACGCCTAACTTGGCTCCAAGGTATTTTCCGTACATTAGAAATACAATTCCAAAAGCCAAGAACAAACCTGATCAGCAGCTGTTCTTTGACTTAAAACCAGAAAATAAAAGCGGTCTTCTGGTACCTAAAGGGGGCCTACAAGAAAGTTGGATAGGGATTCTTTGTCAGAAGGCATAGTGATAGGACAAGGAGTAATGGCTTTAAACTAAAAGAGGGTAGATTTAGATGAGATATTCAGAAGAAATTCTTCACTATGAGGGCGGTGAGGCACTGGAACAGGTTGCCCAGAGAAGCTGTGCATGCCCCATCCCTGGAAGAGTTCAAGGCCAGGCTGGATGGGGCTTAGAGCAACCTGGTCTGGTGCGAGGTGTCCGTGCCCATGGCGGGGGGGTTGGGATTAGATAATTTTTAAGGTCCCTTTCAATTCAAACCATTTTATGATTATTGGTTAGGAACCACTTCATTTCTAGTGAAATGTACTTGCAAGTGATGTTTAATTTCAAGTAAACTTTTTTTTTTTTTTTTTTTTAATTTCTACTTGCTACAGAGAGACATGCAGCTGCCTCTGAAATATCTGACTCAGGAAACATTCCAAGTTTGTAAAGATACCTCCTGCAATACCCCAAACTGGTTAAGCCTACCTCTTTTCCTCAAAACACACCACAAGCACTAATTCTCTACAATCTTCTCCCACCAAACCAATACTGCAGGAAGTACTATATTAATAGATCACATGGCTTAAATTTAGTTTATTTATCTGGAAGTTTCTGAACCTTACTTGACCTGAAATATTCCAACTGGGAAAGAGATCTTTGTTGAAAGACAGCAAGAATCGTTTCCACCTTCATGACACGGAAAGAAGCACAAAGAAACACAAAGTTCTGTTTTGGAACTTTTCCTCATTCTGCTGTAAAGTAAGTTTCACATGATGAAGTCCAAAAAAGAAGTGGCTTAGACAGAAGTTCCATAATCTCAAAAACAAAAACTCAGGAAAAAAAACGGAATCTACTTAAATTTACCTCCTCGTAGACCAGAATGAATCAGCAATCTTTATTTCACAAGGAGATAAAGCTCGGACATCTACAACCCAAAAATGCTGGGTGAGACTAGTACCCAGCTGCTGAAGACCTCAACTATGAAAGAACATTCTGCAACAGTCCACAGCAGCCCTGCTTGAGTACAGACTGACTTTTGAGCTTAATTAAGCAGTAGAGTAACACTAAAACAGATAAGCAATACCTTGTGTCAGTGTCATACCTGTGAATATCCCCTAAGGCCTACTGTGATGAGACAAAGGGGCAGATAAAAAGTAAAGCTATTACTTCCAAAAGTGATCTTAAAACCAAGCATCCATAGAAAAAGTGAATATATTTCAAGTGAGGTACTTATACTTGACCAGGTGAAATATGTCAGTACTCACAGGTAATGATCAGGATCAAACTTGGCAGCTTCAGCTGCCAGGCGTTTCCTCCTACGTTCATCTACTGGAGTTTGGTCTGGATCCTTTATGTCTATAACATCACTGAGTTCATCCTGAAAAGGCAACAAAATGAGATGACAGCTGCAGATGCCACTTACAGGATTTCTTTAGTAAAAGTTTACGAAGGATGCTTATAAGCAATATAGCGAAAAGCCTAGATGCTGTTCAAGCTCCCTTTCAAATCTTTCAAGCTCAGGCTCTGTTGTGCAAATAAAACATCAAAATTTCAAGGAGTTGCAATTATCACAAATTCTAAAGAGCTTCAAATATTATGAATTCTATTAAGGTCTTTTTACCATAAGGCAGACAGGTTATTTTGCATTATGATGAAAATTGTAATGTTTAACAAAAGCACACAACCACAAAAAGACAAGATAAAAATCATAGATATTGTTCTTGTGACTCTTGAGATTACTGCTCCACTCTGAAATGGCCATACATTAATTAACAGGCAATTGTAGTGCCCTTTTAAACATCATTAAGCAGTGGTACATTAATGCTGATGGAAAATGTACTTCTTCAGAAATTTCATGGTAATAAACCAGTGCATATATCTGAAAAGAATGCAAATACTTTCTCCATAAATAGCAATCATTCTGCTCCAAACCCTTAAAATACTACAATTCATGCAGTAATAATTTACAGGGTTATATGATTTGTTTTAAACAGCTACTGCTTAAATTGCTTGGTGTAAGAACTTAAGCAGAACATTCAAAAAAACAATACATCAGCCTCTACTACTTTAATACTCTGTACACTATGAAAATTATTCTCCTACCTAGCATACTACTGGGCGTAGATTACCTTCCATCTACCTATTCATGAAATAATGAATGTACAAGAGCAAAGTAACTATATTTTAAAGCTCCTGTCCTACCAACTAATCCACAAAAGAAAGTTTCAGTACATCTGCATAACCCTAGTAAATCCAGCAGATACCAGGTGGGCAAACACCTTGAAGAATCATCATCTCAACCAGTAAACTTCACCAAATTATATTTCAATTTATTTTATTCAACACAGTGGATAGCTAGGCATTGTGCTCTTCATGAAATATGAGTCTAACCCTAGAAAGGGCTTTACTCTGCATTTTTTTAAATTAAAAAAATTATTCAATTTAAAAAATCATCTAATATAAAATAACTCTGCTACACAATTAACTCATTCTCAACCATCTCTACGTCTGCAGAAACAAGGATCTGTCTGTACTATTACATGCAAGGGCAGAATATACTCAGTCTCAGAATGGAACAACAGAACTGTTACCTAACTATGGAATGAGCCAGGAAGCCTACCCAACAAGAAAGCTACCTGGAACTTTTATGTTAGGAAAATTAAAAATGCATCTACCTGCAGCCGCTGGAACACCCCTGACCGCAAATTTCCAAATCCATAGCGATACTGTAGCGGCAGAGTGCTTTCTGCAGTTTCTTTATAAGGGGTCTGCTCTATTTCCCAGTCAAATTCTTCCTCCTCCTCCTCAGACAACTCAGTAGAGGCAGCTGTATATATTGCATGGTCAGAGAAAGAAAACTATTGTGTAGGAAATATAAATGATTTAACAGAAAGACAAACACTGATAACAAAATAAGCCTTTTTTTTTTTTTTTACATCTTTTAAGAAATCTTTTACAACACTGGGTCAACTATAATCTCCAGAAAACTGAAGAAAAGGGGCAGCAAACACACATGAACAACACAACTCCAAACCTCCCTTTATCTTATCCAGGTGACATAATATATCCTGAGAATTTCCCTATTTAATAAACCTAGTAGTTTGAATGAAAATTATCTATAACAGACTTGATTCATAGATAACAAGGCAGTAAGACAAAGAGTCGGAAAAAGTTTTGCTTTTTCCTGTTGATGCAGTGCACAAATTCCCAACTATGGATGTTCAGAATTAGTGAGGTTTCGTTGGACCTCTGGTACCTCTATCCCCAAAAGGCAGTCTCCTCAAGAAATATAACTCTTATCATTTGTAATATGCAACAGTATCACTTCCTTACACACACAAGCCCCATTTTTTCCCAATTCCACCATAAGATTGAAGGGCGGTACATGCCTACATTACAGTTCACACTGGACTAGACTGCCTCTATCACAAAGGAGTTTAGTGAACTAAGGAAAAAAAAAAATATATATATATATATTCACTGGTTACTAAAGTGTTGCAGACAGGCAGATGCTTACATCAGTAACCCATAGGTCCTGGGCTGGATTCAACAAATTTCAGAAGTAGAGACCAGGAAAACTAAAGCTTTTTGCGTATACTCAAAGTCTGAAATCATTGTTCCACTGATTTCAACAAGATCAGAATTTTATTCTAAGAGAACCCTGAGAGGAGCAAAGTGAACTTATCAATAATTTAAGACAGATATTCACAAAATTAAACACAGATAGTCAAACCTTCTATAAAATACTTCTGTTAAGCAAGTCATCCACTGGAATCTGTGGTTTTAATTAGCTTCTACCATTCGAGTCAAAAGACTAGTTGTGCTAGCTTGTAGAAAAGGGAAGACTCGTACGTTTATTATACAGCCACTAGAGGGGTACAAAGATCTACAGAGGATTAGCATATATTGAACACATTTTGAAAAAATGTAATCATAACTAAGCGTACAGATACGACATGTATAACTCCTGCAAGACATTCAATACTTATCAATAATTCCAGATTCATTCATACTCTGCTTGTACCTTGGACAAGACAATAGTAGAAATACTCTATTTTTCCACATATATCACTAGGTAAATTTATTTCCATTACTATTTCATTATGTATCTGTATCAATAATACAAATATGACCTTTTGTCTGTTCTATCTCCTCCACTAAATGTTTTGCTGATCTTGATTTCTTTGGTGCTAAAAGAGATGTCAGCATGTCCAGTCCCTCAAAATACTGCCCAGGACTCTCCTTCGGTAATTTAATTGTAAAAGTCCCTTAACGGAAAGTCAGAATATAGTTATTACATTAAAATAACCAAGACAAACAAAAAAAGGGCATTTTTCCTCTAACGAAAAAGGCTCACAGAAATTGGGATACATACAAGTAGCATTTTATTATGCATCAATCTCTGTGCATGTTTTTAAATGTCCATAACAAGTCTCACAAAAATAAAAGATTTTCATGATAAAGCATGAAAGAGAATATTTAACAAGTTGCAGTCTCTTGACTCACATTGTATAACACACACCAACAGAAAGCAAGCTTTAGTTTATTCTGAATGCTTCCACCAATCGATTCATCAACAGATCACAGGTAACTATTCAGCATTCTGATTCTTGTTTCAAGTCAAGTATGTAATAAAGGCTTTGCAAGCCCTTTGTTTTGTTTATGAATACGTTTATTCCAAAAGGTAACTGTTCTATTCTAGAAACACCGTCCACCTTAAGGTGTGGACAAAGTCTTCTCTCTTAAGACTTTTTCAAGAGACTGACTCAGGATTATCTCATTTCTACTTAGCACTACCTGACTTCACTGCAGATTTACTAGACTAATGATATTTGTACAATGGCATGCCTGGCCCCTGTGGGGGGGCTTGAAGGGGATTTGCACATGTTTTTTCATTATTAGGACAGTGATGGACATGTCATTTGTGCTTAATGATAGCCTAAAAACAGCAAATCCCCAGCAAGTTTTTGTTTGTTTTTTGTTTGTTTTTTTTTGTTTTTTCTTATACCACATAACATCAGAGAAGCTTTAAATTTATTTACAGTATCATATACTTTGCTAAAGTTCTGTGCAATTCCAGTGCAAGAAAGTATAAATTACTGGAGAGTTCGTAGTGTTCTTAACAACAAATATACTAAGAATATTAACTAATACCTTTGTCTGTATTATAAGATGCTTTTTCTCTGCCATCTTCCACAATTCTTCCAGGAAGTGTCAATCTGTGGGCAAAAAACGAGATGCCTCACTGAATGCCTGACTAATTCTTCAACTTAACATCTCAGCACACAAAAATGTGAGGCACGTTCCAAAAGTAGTACAAACAACTTAACTACATGACTCCTCTTGCTACTAATGGAAGTCATGAAGTTAAATCCCTGTGTAGTTCAAGGTTGATGACAAGGTCACAGCCACCACAGAGATGACATCCTTGGCACTATGTGCAGCATTTGGAAGATTCCATAATTTAAAAACCCTAAGTTAATCCACAGTGACAGGACATGAGATAAACAACTCACTGCATTTTACCAATCTACTAAAATCCCTTGTGGTCTACTAATGAATACTGGGGAAGCATACCCCAAAATACAGGAAACAGAAAATAAGAAGGATTAATAGCTCATCAGCTCTTACATGCCAAAGGTTCTCTTAATACTTCCATATTGAGATTGCCTCTTGTTCCTTTTTTACAGCACAGTGGGAAACTTGCGATCTAGAAAAAACATATAGCCTGGAACATCACTTCCTACCACCCGCACTCACATGACTTTTCTCCATATGTTATTAGGTGTACATCAAAATCCATTCTTCACCAAATATACTGTATCTGGCTCTCAACAGGGAAAGGCACACTCTATACAACTTACACGCATCCAAAGAACTGTGTCGTCACTTTACAACTAAAAATCTATCATACAGTAAACTTAGAAAAGCAGTTATTTAAGCTCCTTTTAAAGTGACAGTGTCTGAAAACAAAGAAGACAGATCCATAAAAACAATTCTTTGGAGAAAATGGGCTGTCTGAAGTCAAGAATGTCAGAGCTGTAGATAAACAGTGTTCTGAAGGACCCCAAATTAAGTTCATTTTCTATTGACTTTTATTTATTTTATGAAGTCCGAAGTTTTTTAAATGTTCCCACTACTTACCTGAGAAAGTAAGGTTTAGCGTAAAATTTGAAGTCTTCCCCTTCGAAATACAAGTCAAACTCTGAAGCTCTTGCATAAGGTACTTCAATGATTATTGTAAGAAAATCTGGATCCTGGCTCAGTTCAAAAGCTGGAGTTATCATGATGCAGGAAAAAATGATGATCCAGCAGCAAAAGCAACCACTGGCTGTACAGCCCTATTGAAACAGGGTAACAAGAAAAGATTAGTATATTGTCACTTCCATTTAATGACAGTAAACAGTGTCTCCTGAAAATTCTGTAAGAAAAACATTTCAGATCCTCACAGAATTATCTTCTACATACTCAAGAAAAAAAACACTCATGAAAGCAACAAAAAAATGTATTCTCATCAAGAATTTGAAGGTACCATCTTGCTGCACCATAATGAAACATTTTAACCGAAGTGAACACAAACATTTGGAGCACACAAAAGTACTTACTATATTCATCAAAAAAAGCACACCAAGTTCAGTCCTAAAACTTGTCAACTTTTTGTAACCGCTGTTTACAATTTCATAGTGAACTGATCATAAACCACCATTAAAAATATTGAAAAATGGTAGTATTAAAAAAAAAATAAATAGAGCTGTACTTTATAACGCATGTCCACGTTAACCAGAACACAAGCAACAGACTCAGTATGCCCCACACAGATGATCTGAGTGTATACGCTGAGCAAGCTGCTCTTCACATCAAATTTAGTGCGTAAGCCACTGGGATAGTACATGCACAGTGAGTCAAAGATGCTGCCTTGCAGTGGGCTTGTGACACAAGAGCTGTCTCAGCAATTTAAACGTGAGCAGTTGACACGCTCAGGAGTTCCTGATGTCCGATGCAAGCTTACTATTTGATCAGTTTGCAGGGTTTTAAGCAATCTTGAGGAAGCAACTTAAAAATCTCACATTCCTCCTGAAGATTCCATCAAAGAAAGCCTCCATATGGCAATTGTCACTGGATTAAGTTACCCAAAGGATATTTGGGATCTCCTTCACTAAGCGTTTTTAAGGACAGTTTAAATCATCATGCAGCACAACCATATGTATGTATGCATGTACACAGGCATGTATATATTTAGCGTGAGAGAAGGAATTTACACAGCACCATCCACCTGCTACACAACTTGTCTCACTCTCCAAAAGCTTCAAGATGCAAGATGTTTCTTTAGGTTTAACTTAGAATCCAGTTTTAACTGGAAGAAAGAAATCTTTTGAAAAAAATCTTTTTACCGAAAAAAAAAAAGAGAGAGAGAGAGAGAGAGAGAAAGAGAACCACTACCTGGAGAACCGCACCTTCCCGCTGCCGCCTGCGTCCCCCTCCCTGCCCGAGCGTCAGGCGGGTACCGGGTACCCTTGCTTGTTCCAACCTGAAGTCGGGTAACTCGACATAATTACGCTTTCCAGCCTTTTCTGCTAAAAAAGAAAAGAGGCCCTGCTGTGCGCTAGAAGGAACAACTGCTACCACAGCTAAAATGTTTCGGTGTCAGCAAGGGGCTGACAGGACGAAGCCGAACGCCTTCTCGCGGAGGCACAGACACACCTGCCCGCTCCCCCCCGCTCGCTAAGCCGGCTCAGCACGCCAGGACTCTGCCGGAGGCCGATTTTCAGGCTGTAGCTCGGGGGCACGCATGAGGGATCCGGTAACCTTACCCACCGGTTACCGCCGGACAAACGAC
>VXAA01000779.1:361034-394847 GCA_013399115.1 Anseranas semipalmata
CGCGTGACCGGCCGCTGCCCCACGCGCGACCGCCCCGGTTCCCCGCCCGGGCCCGGCCCCACGCGTGGCCGGGCTCTCCCGCCCCGCGGGGCCGCCTCGGGGTCCCCTCAGACCCTTCCCGGCCGCGGTTCTTCCCCCCCTCGCCCCCGCGGGTGACCGCAGCGCCCGGGGCTCGGAAACCCTGGCGTGCGCTGCTCCTGCTTGAAACTTTTGTTGCGCGTGTTTTGACTTGCCGCGTGGGTGCCGGAGATGCCACGGCGGTGGAGGTTTGACTCCGTCGCTGGCGCCCGCCGCAAAGCCGGGCGATAGCTCCTCCCGCTGCCAGCGCAAGTGGGTTCTCCGAAATAGCAGCTTTTCCGTTAGTTTTGGCCTTGTTCTGGAGGCTGACGTGCCTGATGCGGTGCTCGCTGGCTTCAGTCCGTGAGGAGCTGCTGTCAGTGTCGAGAGCTAGGCTTGTGCTGATTTTTTTCTCAATGCCACAGGCAAATGAAAAGTGGCTGGCTCTTTCTGTGTGTTGCCACTAAGCTGCTAAGCACCAATCGATTTGAAGCTGTTGAGATTTTGTTTTAAATGCTTTTCATACGTAAATCAATTTAGCAGAAGAGAGTTTGAAATCATGGTGTGTTGTATGCCCTTTTTCAGTACCTTACAGATGCAATATTAAAAAAAACAAAACTAATTACTACACAAAAAGATATGGGCAGTGTGCTTTCAGTGGGTGGAGGACTGTTCTCCCCATTGCATTCCAACTATATTATGGTCAGTGTGACCTCATATATCTAATTAACTTGGTATGTCTTTGTGTCTTTGATTCATGATTTCACAGAGATGTTCTGAATGAAAGACTATTCCTGTTTTTTGAGCTCTTATTCCTTAACTTACTAAAGCAGTTGGTTTCTTACAAGCATTGTTACCCTACTGAATGCAAGAGATGTTTACTGTGGCTGGGAATGCATCACGGACAGAATTCAAATGCATGTATTAAAGCAGGATTATTTCCACTAGCAACTGTACCTCCTGAAGTCATTTTTCTTTAAGGCATATCTCTGCGATTATCATGGAAATCAAGAAGAACACTGAAGGAAGGAGCCCGGAAAGTATGAAACTCTGCTAGAGAGTGTAAACAACTGCTCCATTTCAATGAGCTTTTCAGTGAGCATCTTCTTGTTCCAAAAGTTGACGTTATCTGACTTTTCTATAATTTATTGACTTTGCAAGTACTTCTTATGAAAGTTGTAAACTTTTTTTTTTTCTGCAACACAGAACAGCAAAAAAGAGGAACAATGTATTTAAACTTTTCTTCAACTTTGTTTTTTTTTCTTTTTTTTCTCACATTTGTTGGCAGTGTGTGATCCTGCACCAGACACCTGCAAGAGTTTGTATTGCTGAGAAGCACGACCCTAAGGGTCTGATTCTGACCCTTGCTGAAAAATTCTATGTTGTGTTACATACTGCCAAAATAAAATGTAGTTAGTTGAGGGTATCCATAAAAAAAAGAATTTGAGGAGGGTGATATAATATGGTCCAAGTCAAGGAGATGCCTGCCTTGGAAGGGAAAAAATACCTGCTAACGGGTGCTGTGCTAGGACAGATCACATCTGCACTAGCATGGTGGAGGCATCAGGCAGGGGCATCGGCTTGTCGTAAAAACCCTGATCCAAAATATACTGAAAGCAGTGTGGAGGCTGTTTCCAGGGGCCTTGAATTTGGAATAGAGAAAACTGACAATAATTGAACTAGTTGTTGACTTCAGGAGTGAATATTTCCATTCATTTCGTAGGCTTTGCTTGTACATATACTTACTGTAAAGCACATCAAATTTGATGTGCTGATTGGGGTTGTTATTGCCTATTCATTCCTATAATATAAATAGTGATTATTTTAGTTACTCCTTACAAGCCAAGGAAGATTTTTTTTTAATTATTTTGAGAGATGATGTGTGATCTGATTCCTTCAGGATAAAAAGTCCAATTATGACTATGTAAGATCTTGTCGTGGTGTATGTGTTTATATGCAGACTGCATGAGTAAGTCAAGTAACCTTAGTGAAGTTGTGTGTGTGTGAATGTAAAAAGTTGTTTTAATTCAGTTTTGCTGAGTTGATTAGCGTAGTTTTGTCAGAAGAATGCAGGTTTTGGTGGTCTGAAGTCAGAAATAATCAGTGCCTCATCTAGGGTGTGCATTAGGTTTGTAAGAGTCAGTCATGCTCCAGGCAAGATAGTTTTGCAAGTTTACAATTGTAGTTTAACGCAGATTCTCTACTGCTGCTTTCTGTAGTTGCGTGAGAACAATAGAAGCCATTCGTTTTCAATATTTAAGAAGTGCAAGTTTCTTCTAATTTAAGTAGTGATACATGGTAAGAGCTTTACTAGCCATGTATTACCAGCTGGCTGGTACCTGGCAAGTATTAGGAAATAGGGTATGTGTCCTGCCTTGGTCATTAGAGTATTTTGGCAAATCTGAAGATAAGCATTACATTTGAGTTTCTGGTTAGCTCTGAAAGCTTGTTTTTGATGGTGGTTTTACTGATCCTTCCTCTTGGAAGTGACAAGTCCTGGGCCTTCGATAAGATTTTCTTCATATGAATAAGTACGAATATGTGCCAGAGCAATGTGTGCAAAGTACCAAAAAGAGAAAGGGTTATTTTACACTCAAAGGGCAGATGTGACCACACTTTCTATTAAACCAGCATGGCTTGGGAAGCAAACCTTTGCCAGCACGTTTAGTTCCCTGGAAGTAACTTTCCCAAAGCAAAACATCTCTTATGTGGCAACCAGTCAAGATACTTTTTCTCTCTTTTGCAGCCTGTGTGCACACATGCAAGTTTGGCTCAAGTTTGACAGCCCATAATAACATGCTGGTGGCCTGAATACCTGATACTTCTCTAACAAAGAACAGACCTGATAAAAGAAGAAGATACAAACATCCGTTCTGGTTTTGAGTGTTTTCCCTCTTTTGTCTGAGTGGTAGGAGAAGGTTGAAATTTCAACAGTTTTTTGATTCTCAGCGACTACAGTCAGTTTTGTGCAACTATATTAAAGTGAGAAAACTTTTAAATGTTAAAACATTTTGAGCCTTTCTAATGTATATTTTAAAGTGTGAAAGAGAACGTGTTTCACATAGCAACCACCGTTGGGGCATTGACTCAGCGTAGACGCTCAGGAAGGGAGCCCATATAGTGAATCACTGGTTTTGATACATGGCCTAAATCTAACCTTGTTTATGCTGCAAGAGTAAATGAGATCATAATAAGAAGAAGGTTCAAAAGCTAACAACTATATTACATTTTGTAAGAATCTGCATGCATTATCTTTCTCTCTGGAATAAATTTGAAGGCTTGAATAGATTAGCAGGCTCTGTAATGAGATGGGAATGCATTATTTTGAATGGATCTGGATTGATTTAGACAGGTTTGGGGTTAATTACGTTTGAGACACTTTGGCTGTGACTAATAAGAAAATTGCATGTAATCTAAACTTTAAGGCCTAGAAATATACACTATTGTGCTTGAGCACTCAGGCTTCTTCTGTGATGTCAACAAGCATGTCTGTCAGGAAAAAAATGTATGCAGTAAATAAAATGCCATTGGGCAACTGGATAGGAGTTGGTCTGTGTTGTTGGGAGAACTTTGCTGTAAGCACGGTATCATGCTGCGTCTTACCACGTCTGGCTTCAGCTGTTTCACAGGGATCTATTCTGCTAGTATTTTGTTATGCTTTCTGCAGTGCTTAATCTTAGGCAACAGTGCTTAACTTTAAAGCCATATAATAATAAAAAGGGGGGACAGAAGGAAAGGGAGAGCAGGAAGTAATTTTCTCTGAACAGATGGGGAAAACAGGGAACAGAGCAGAGAGTTTGACATAACGTTATATTAGTTAAATTTCTAATATATCAACAAAGAACATTTATGTACTGAAATTAGAAGATGGAAAGCGAGGTGACAAAGACCTGATGTATATAATTTCTTTATTTGTTCTGGTCAAGCACATTAAATTTTAAGGCCCGGGTCATTGTATTGTGATAGATGCATTTAGACATTTAGTTTAGGTCATAAAATCCAATTATAGACTATATCTATAACCAATAGGTTGGACAATAAATGAATGAATGCCTGAATTTGGAAAAATTTACTACTAATAATAATTGTAGTACTCTCTGAATCTGTGTGCTTTTTTTAATATGTATGGAATTCTCTTGAGGTAGGTAACTATAACTGTAACATATATATATAACTGTAACAGCTGTTGCTATTTTACAGGTAGAACAACTAAAGCATGAAGAATTAATGACTCACCCAAAGCTTTGCAGGGGCTGAGTTACTGAAATTGAGCCCCAAACGGTGCTCGCTTACCCTTCAACCACTACCTGCATACTTCTCTGTTTCAAAAGCCTATGAGTGTCTTTGGTGTACATAACCTAGCAATATATTCTTTCTTGCTTGCCAGCTGTGTTTTATTTTGTGTGACAAATTTTATCCTCTGCACAGTTTACCACAGTATTTGACATACTACATCCTTTAAAACAAAGTATGCATCTTTCGTCTGTTCCTTTTGTTGTATTGTCTAGGAACATCTGAGCAGGCAGTTTCAGAAAATTCTTAGCTGCCCAGGATGTGTGCATCATCCTCTGGTAACTACATGATAAGCATTTGTAATTAGAGGAGATATACAGTATTGAATCAGGTGTGTACCTTATATGAAATCTCCTCTTAAAGAAGGCCCTTTCGTTAAGCAGTAAGTATGATGGTATCTTTTGCCGTCGTTACTGTGCGTTTGTAATAAGTGCGTAGTCTGTCCCTCTTGGGGCTTCTTCAGGCAGTAAGGTGTTCCCCTCCCTGGCTAGCACTAGTTTTCTCCAGTGGCAGAGGTGGTCACGACCTGTGCTGTTTGCAGGAGAAGACCCCTGGTGCCCAGCCCGACCCATCCCTGATAGAAATGAAGTGGTTGCTCCACTGGTATGAGCAAAGAGCAGAGTGCTAATCTCCAGTTTCTCTCTTGACGACACATACTGGAAGCCCTCGTATTCAAGAGGTGATCCAGATAAGCCAGCGTATCCATCTCTTCTGTTTAAAGCGGAAGCATCCTCGATGCTGTTGGTCAAAGTGGAACTGTTCTGGTTTGAGGACACTGGCTGTACCCTCTGGATTCTAACTATCCCTTCATCTGGGTGCTAATTCTCCCCTGTCCCTTCCCTTCCTCATTGCACTGTATGCACACGTGTACGTGTAAGCAGAAGAGGGAAGGAGGGTTGTGATGTTCTTTTGCTATAATCTGCTTGTTTGCCTTCCTTGAAGTCTGACTTTGCCTTTACTCCTGCTTCCCGGATGATAATAATAATTGTGTAAAAGCTAAACTAAAATTCCTGTTCGTGCTATGTGCTATGGCACTCTCTTACCTCCCTTTCCAGCTCACCTTTGTTCTCACAGTCCTCTTGGTTTCCTGATGTACTTACAAAAAAGACACAACATCTTGTGCTATTTGTTATCTCTCAACATTCCTCTGTACCTCATTGCTGCTTTCCTCACAAAACGTTGCCCTCAGTGTCTCAGACTACTAATGAGGTAGCTCAAATACTACCTCTTCTCGGGGCTTTTTATTCTTACTTAGACCACTGCAAGATCCAGAATGCTTTCAGCCCAGGTCCTCGTGACTCAAAATTACTCCAAGGCCCAGCTTTCTCCTCCACTCTGGGGCCAGGAAGGTGTCTGTGTTGGCAGTCGGGATGTGTCTTGTTCCTCCACACCTCCCCTGGGCTTGTGGGGCTGTCTGCTTTCGTCGAGGGATTTCTTCTGCCGAGTGTGTTTGTTGGAAGCGCTTGTCTGCATGTACTGGTTTTCTCAATACAAAACAGCTGCAGAATGGAGAGTTCACTGTGGCTAAAATTTGCTAAAAAGCTTAGCGCTTCGGTGTAGAGTTTTGAAATGTCACAATAAAAGCTTAGAGTTTAGTCCCTCTCCCAGTGACTTCCACTGCCACAAGCTGTATCAAAGCAGTTCTCATCCTGCATATGGCTTGATTTAGAGACTCAATTAAGAAGAAACATTAAAGAGATGGGGGGTAGGGTGGGGGGAGCGGGATCTGGGTGAGCAGCTAATTATTCACTTTAATAATTCAGTGGTTTTTACACTAACAGGTTGGAAAGTAAATACCACTTCACATAGATGTAGTATTCTATTATTTATACACTGATGAAATTGGGGTTTAATTAAGACTAAAGCCCAAGACTTTAAACCATTAATGAAACATGTTGCTTTGTTTAGCCAGTGAAGTACCATTGGCTGGTATTCCTTCACACAGAAGTGGATTACTCCATGGTACAGAATGCTGCTGTCCTACTGACTTTAGTGTCTGGAAAAAGATAATGACAGCTTTATTAACTGTAATTTTTCTCTTTAATTAGAACTTTTGTTTATAGTATTAACTTTAATGATTAATTGTATGTATATAATTGTGTGTGCTGAGAACAGACAGGGACTGATGTCCTCTGTTCAGTGGTATGTCAAGAGCTGGTAGTGATCTATGATTAGCCTTTTGAACTTTACTATGATGATTACGATGCTTGTGATTTAGTTCCTTTGTCACCATGAATCCATCTAGCGGAGCATAAATGCTATCTGTGTTGGAATGTGAATACAGTACAGTAGCAGCATTCCTGGAGGATGTGCTTTTACCTCCGTATTGACTGCAGGAGGGAGGACACAAAACCAAAGGGCCCCATTTTCAAAATGTCTTCAAGTCCCCAAAAGGACTCTGATTTTTCTGAGTAGCAAGTAGCCTGAGTATGCCTTTTACATGCAGATTTTCCTACAGTCTGGCTGAAATTTCTCTGAAGTCCACACAGATGGGTGCTAAGTGAAAAACTCATAGCTTGGCCTTAGACTGCTTGTGGAATATAGTCTGATTCATCTGGGAAAAATGAATATGTTTGTTTTAAAAAAAAATCTGTGTTTTAGTAAAATCTCAGGGATTCTATCTGGTAATATGGAGAGCAGTCCTTTGAAACTATGCCAGTACCTTCAGGCCAGGATTAAGGCATGCATTTTTAAAAGCCAGATTAATTAACTGTTAGAATAATTTACATATGGATGGGTGGATTTTTTTTTTTTTTTTTTTTAAGTAAGGACCGGTTGTCTTATGCCAATCTAGCCAAAAGTTATGGTCCTGGAATGAAATTACTGGATATAGTTCTGTAACCTGCATTGTGTTTGAAGATTGGCTAGGTAGTAATAAGCCCATTCTGGCTTCATAACCTTAAAGCTGGAAAGAAAAGCTATCATTTGCACTTAGCAAGCTGTTGTCTGGTTTGAGGTGCTATTGAATTAGTTTCACATGTGGAGGTAGTGCAGGGATTTATGCAAGTCCAGAAATGTAGGAAAACCCAGATAAATTTCTGGAAATAGCATATTTCTTTTTGTTGTAATTTTAAGATTCTTGATTTGTCTTGATTGACAAAAACTGTCATCCCACTTGCATGTTCTGTGGATGTCTAATTAGAAAAAAAAACTCACGATCCCCTACATAATGGAGAGGAAGAAAAAACCCCGATCTCTGTCAATGCAAAATTCTCTTCATGTTTACCTCAGTATTTTTTTATATTCCTGTTATGAATTTTCAGGAAGCCTGGAGAACAAAAACATTCAAAAGAGCCTTCATCTTTACAATGCATGCATCTGGCAGTTGTGGCATGTGGGGACCGGCTGGAAGAGACGCTAATCATGCTGAAATCAGCAGTTCTCTTTAGCAACAGGAGGCTCTGTTTTCACATTTTTTCTGAGGATTCCCTTAAGCCCGAATTCGAGAAGAAGGTGAGTTACTTTGTCAGTTGGTAAATGAATACATGAGTTAGTTATATGCTGCAAATTCTGTAGCAAAATTACACTGACATCAACAAGTAGCAAATAAATACTTTACTACTGTAAGCAGTTTCTAAATTCCCTACACACGCATATTAAAAAAAAAAACAGCTATATAATGTGTATTGTATAATTCCTCCCCTAATGTCTTTCAGTTACAGGAATGGCCTTCCTCGTATACAAAGAAGTTTGAATACAACATTTACCCAATAACCTTCTCAGTAGGAAATGCTCAGGAATGGAAAAAGTTATTCAAACCATGTGCTGCCCAGCGCCTTTTTCTTCCGGTAAGGCACCTGGCTTTCTGAGGAGGTTGCTTCAGGAAAAGGTTAATTCCACAGAAGGGAAGCTTTGCTGGTATAATACTAAAAGAATTTTTAGGCTGAAACATCTGCTTGAAGATATTTTAATCTGTACCTTTGCCACTTAAAAAAACAAACCAGAAATCCAGCCTTGCTTTTTTTTCTGCTAGCAAAGAATGTGTTTCTTATTTGTCTCCAGTTCCTCTAGCCTCTTAGTGGAACTTCCACTTAAGACTCTGTGCGAGAGTTCTTTCAGGGTAGATGCTGCATGCTTTCCATAAATAACATTCTTTTCAGTGTGCAGTCATCATATCCCCTTTATCCACTATCTCCCTTTCCATTTGAATGGAACGGTGCTCAAAATGAAGCTTTCAGGAATCCTTTTTCTTGTGTTACATTTCTTTTTCCAAGACTGTAAGATTTGCCCTTAAGGTAATAATTCCAGTGTGCACTTACAGGCATAAACTTGGAAAATATGTAAGGTTGCTGGAGAGAAATAACGTGTTGATGACAATTTTACATATGCAGAAATACGCAAAATTGAAAGAACTTTTGTATAAAGCAATTTCTGTGGAATTGAGAACATCAAAATATCTTGTGCATTGCTGTTGATTGGGGTGACTCCAGTAAAGTGACATGCTGCTCACACGGTCCAGATTTCTTCATTGCTGTCTTAGGAGAAATTGGGGGACAAAGAAATCTTTACTTTCTCAGATGGAAACAATCAGGAGACAGCTGCACGTCCAGATACGTTAGACTATGAATACATATGTGAGAAAATATGTGCTGTCAGCAGTTCTGTTTATCTGCTAGTTAGGGGTAGACTTTCAAATGCACAAAGGCCAGATGGGCTGGAAGTAACTCTGGCTTCAGCAGGGATCCTCTGTTTCCTGAGTAAATATTTATATCACCTGGAAAATAATCCCCGAGTGTTAGCTTGTTCTATACAGGTTGGTTGTAAGGATTTACTCACATGGGGTTGTTTTAATTAGGTAAACACAGTTTTCTGCTCTTCCTATGCCTGTGGTATTTTTGTCATTTTGGCAGAGACACTTGTCACAGAAATGGTTTCACTTGTATTGGTCATCAGGCTTCTGATGACAGAAAAGGGTTAGGTATTGATGACAGTTCCTTTAGGCTGGGCAGTGCTTTTTTGGTTCCTTTTTTGTCACTCGCATGTTGCCAAAGTTTGGTGTTCTCCAGCAACTTCTTGCAAGGAATTATTAGACTGTTACACGTTTTCTTAGGGAAACTAGCAGACAGCCTGAAATGTAACTGTCTGTTTCACTTGGGGCAATTTCAGGCTGTTGTGTGTGGTCAGGCTGAGGTTTATGGCTTTCAGTAGGCATGGTTGTCTGAGAGTAGTTGAAGCTGACACCAAGTTGATGTGGATATACTGAGGAAAGTAAGTTGTAGTAATAGCTGAGGTGGCAAGTGTCCAGTTGGACTTCTGGTACTCAAGTTCACAACCTGGCAGAACCTTAGGCTCTGTCTGGGTAATTTCAGCCACCGTTATTTTTAGTGTTACTTGATAACTAGATTGCGATGTCCCCTTTGAATGAGACAATGCTGTAGAAGTCCAGTCTGCACACAGCGGGAGCAGAGGGTTTCTAGTGGTGTTGTTTAGTGGATTATTTTGACTTCTATTTTAAATAAATACCAACAGGATGTCAATATCCTTTTTTTGTTTTTCGTCCTTATCCTTCCCTGCCCTAAGCATTTCCTACTGCAGCAGCAGAAAATGTGACTGGATTTAGGGAGGATCCCAGGAGAGCAGTAGTTGAGTTTATCAGCTGTTTAGCCCTCAGTTGTGCAAATTGTCTTGTTCCTGATAATGCTAAGCCTGAGTGGAATGTGAGCCTTTGATTCACAAGTGCTTCTCCTGCCAAAGAAGTCTCTTCTGCAGCAACAGCAGGCATGTGAAAGTGGACAGGAGGGTATGAGGAATGTGTTAAAGGAAAACTGTGTGAGAATCTTTCAATAGTTTTCCTGGCTGATAAAACTAGAGCCTGTAGTAATGAAGTGTTTTGTCCTGGGTAACAGGCTGATGAATGCATTCCCAATTTGTTGAATCTACTTGGGTTACTAAAATATTAAGGAAGATCATATGGCATCCTGCATTTTGTAGAGGCATTCTGTGACATCTGATCTTACGTTTGCTACATATAGGCAGGGAAAGTAGCCTCTGTGTAATCTCACGAGCAGGCTCCATGTAATCTCACAAGTCTAAATCTCTTGCTGCAGTCTCTTTCAATTAAACCATCAATGGGATGTGCAAGGGCAGAATAAGGAAGATGTGGATCTTAACATTAGCACAGAATGAAGCCTTAAAAATAAAGTAGGAGGATAATGCTCTCAGCAATCACTACCTGACATCTTTGTAAACAGGAAGGTGAGGTGGTAAAATCTTCCGTACCAAGCAGAACTTTTCTCCATGTGCCATCAGATTCAGGGTACCTGGACATTGTGGCGATTGGCAGCTATATACAACCTGAGACAGCTATTGTGCAATGTTAGGGAAGACTGGCAAAACATCACCCTGTGATACATCTCAATGTCGTGTGTGGTTCACAGATGTAGAAACTGAAAAACTCCCTTAAATTCTCTGTCCCAAAAGTCATGCAGGAAGTGTGAGGCTAAAACTTCTCATCCAGCATCTTTTGTATGCCAAATCGGTTATGTTCTCTTCTCCTTCCTGCCTTCTCCTCCTTCCCCCCAGTAAATAAATCATCAGCCAAAGGCAATTTTTATTCTGTGTTCTGGATAGCTGTGGGGGTTGTTAGTCTGACTGGACCGGCAGGATCACTGAGGATAATCCTAAATATCTTTTTTTTTTTTTCCTTTTCTTTTTCCAGTGAGAGCACAATTGCTACATTGAAACTGTTTTGTAGTACTAACATGGGTGTTAAAACACAAGGTGAAAAACTGTTCTGTTCTCATGAAGGCTGTGTACCACAGAACAGGCTTTCAGCCGGCTCTGTATTGCTGTGTTGGAGCTACCAAAACAAACAGCTAAACTATCGTAAAATGCTTAAGGGATTTTTGGATGATTTTAATTCTAATAGTAACTAACATTTACAACCTTTCTCAAAACACTGAATCTACTTAAGAGCTTTTAAGGTAGATTAACATTATCCCTGTACTATAGGTGTCCTCTTGAGTATGCTGAAGTAACCAACCCAGTGGATCAGTGACAGCACTGGGAATAGATGCTGGGGCTTTATGTAGACAAAATTCTCTCTGTTGTGACTTGAGTTAATTGCTAATTACAATTAAATTTAGTAATTCAACTTTATGGTACTGCTATATTAGCATCAAGATGCAAGCTTAATTGTGATTTGTCCCTAATTTTGCATAAAGCTCTGCTAAATTGACACGCTAGCTGTTGCAAACCATTAGGTAACACAGCTTCCCAACACACCAATATGTGTTTACACAGTAGTGTGTAATTACTTGCCAACCTTGCTAACACGGGGAGAATCTACGGAGACAGAAGTTGTGAAATCAAATTACAGCTAATTGAGTATTTAAGTGAAGTGTCAGGCTAAATATAGCAAGTTCTATGCAGAACTTTTTGACAGATTTACTAAGGATACTCCATATAGCTGCAAAAAAAAAAAAAAAAATCACACTTTTTATAAGCTTTAAGTGCCAGTAGAGTGAGGAAGAAGACAAGTGCAGTCAACCCATACTCCTGACCATTGATTTCAAAAATCACAGTCTGTCAGGTGTGTCTACATGGTTTGTGCTAGCAAGCATGAACTCAGAGTACCAGACACAGTCTTGCGTTGCTTATGCTGCGGGTCAGATGTGCATCTTCTCCAACCAGCAGTCGTGTCCCTCTGGTGAGCCCTCCCGGCAGGCTCAGCGCAGCGCCTGGCTCGGGCACAGCCAGCTAGAGCGAGGTCTCCTGCCACCGCCTGCCTCGTCTCACACTTCTTGTCGTGCTCTTTTTGTATTTGTGTTATCGCCTGTCTTGGATTAAATTTGGGGGGAAATTTTTTTTCTTAATATTTTCTTTTTGTATGACTTCATATAGTGGGTCCCTATGAATTAGGGTTTGTCAGTGCTACAGAATAATATGCAATATCCAGAATATCCTTAAGCTAGACATCCTTTTCTTCTTTTCAACTACCTGCCTTCTGTTGATTTAGTCTTAAAGTAGCTATCTTTTTTTCTTTTTTTTTTCTTTTTTTTACTTTTTTTTTAGTATTGGACTTCAGCTCTTTCGTGTTTATTGGACTACTAGTGTCATTCATATATTGATACCTTCACATGCTGTTTTATGTGGAAAAAGAATTCTTGATGGTGTATTGCTACAACCTTCCATTCTGCAGAGTGGTCTGGACTGTGTTGGACTTGTTTACACGGAGTTTCTTGTAAGCAGATGTACAGACATTTGTCTTCTCCTGCTTGTCCTGCTGTGTGGGAAGAACATATAGTTATGTCAGGAATTTGTTAAACTTGGCTAAATGTCAGTCTGAATCCCAAAATATTCAGTCAGGTGAAAAATCTCACTCAAATGTGTACTCACAGGTTTGGCATCTTAATGGATGCCTGTTGAGCGTACTTTAATTTTTTTTCACTTGTTCAAAATCCTATTGTTCACTCTGTCTTTCACAAGTAATCTTTAGTCATGGTACATTTCAATTAATGTAAAATTCAATTTCTTCGGTAGTATTAAGTCATCTGCATAAATAGGAGAGTTTGACTTTAGTATCATTGCAGTTGGACGAGTGACTGATGGTTCCAGCCTGGTGTAAATCAATAGCCCTTTGGATTTGCCTTTCAAGTAAAGAGAGAGAGAGAGAGAAATTGTTTTTTTGGCTGAGACCACAGTAAGAAAATTTCTGTCCTTCAGAAATCTTTGGACAGTTTTAGCAATTAATGAAGGTGAGCAACAAAAATTCAGTTGGACCTGATGGTCAGCCTTAGCTAATGGTATTTACTACATAACAAACAACGTTACAAATAGGTGGCGCAAACAGCAAGGGAGTTTTCTCAGACTGTGGAAGCACTATATAATTGCCCTACAAAAATTAACGAATGAGCATGTAAGCACTTGGATAGCCACAAGGGGGAACATTGTCAACAAGGATAGATTAAATATCCTGGATCTAATTTACAATTTACACCCCTGTAACTTGACTAACTTTACTGTGGTTATTCCTGATATAGAGTCTAACAACAGAGATCAGAATGTGACCTGATAAGTTTTAATAGGACATTTCTATTCACTGAACAATTCTTTGTTCTTCAGGAGGATATGTATACATTTTTGTGATTAGTAGTCTTCTTAATGTAAATCATTTTTATGTATTAATATTGAATGCAAGTCTCCTTGTGTAGGAACACAAGGTTATAATGGGAGAAACATAATCCCAAATGGAGATGAAAGGTTTTCTGTTACATGAGCTTACACTTTCTGTCCGGGGCAGAAGCTATATGTTTCATCAAGGTCTGTGCTAGCCAATCTGACTGCATGATGAGGATCCAAATTAGGTTTTATGACTGAGTCTGAAAGCGTCTTTTATATACATACACAGCAGCAGATTCATAATATACTGTATGGTATATCATTTTCAATACTAATCCTTTCAGAATCCTTGTCATACAGTGTGCAAAAATTGCATGTTTTCCTGGTTAATGGTTTTTGTTTTTTGTTTTTTTTTTTGTACAAGAACTTCACTTACAGATCTTTAAAAGAGCTAACAAAGTTATGTAAATACATATTCTTTACATTTTATTTCTGAACTGAATCTAAATAGGCCTTGCAGGTTTTTTTGAAAACTAAGTGGATTATTGTTTGGTGTGAAGGTTTGAATCCAACTTTTGTGGTCTGGTAGCTGTTTTGCTGTGCAGTTTAACCAAACAAAAAAAAAGTTATAACTGTTGTTCCTGTATGTAATTACATTTAGCTGATGAATCAGTAACCTCTTTTAAACGATCAGTTTAAAGTAGAAGTACCTTTTGCCAATAATCTTCCTTTTTGTTGTCTATTTGGTTTCTTTTTCATCTCTTCCTCTCCTTACTGTGCAAACCCAAAAGGTTATTTTGAAGGACGTGGATTCCCTCCTTTATGTGGACACTGATGTTCTCTTCCTGAGGCCCATCGATGACATCTGGCACATCCTGAAAGAATTCAACTCAACACAGCTAGCTGCTATGGCCCCAGAACATGAAATACCAAAGATTGGCTGGTACAGTCGATTTGCACGTCACCCGTATTATGGGACAACTGGAGTCAATTCCGGAGTGATGTTAATGAATTTAACACGGATACGCAACACTCGCTTCAAGGTGAGAAGAAATACAGCTGTTGCAGAAAGTATTTATGTATTTTTCACATCTTTTAAAACTTACCTTAGTACTGAATTATATAAAGTTCATATTCTAAAGAATCTGAAAAATATGGAATACATACTTGGATACTAAAACTAATTATAGTGAAAATGATTACTAAAACAAGTGAAATGTCCTCATGAGGCTGGAGCACTGAGTACTTGCAGATGAAGCAGTCTGTTAGCGGTGGAGCAACCTTCGTCTTCAGCAATTCACTCGCCCCTCATAGGTACATGAAAGAATAAATTCAAGGACTGTCACTGTAGTCACTATGTTGTTTTTAAAATTGAGAAGCTTGATGTAAATATCCAGAGAAATTTGTAATTGTTTGCATCTGCTGTAAATAAAATTTTTTATCCTGCTGCAGATAAAGTGATTCTGTGAATTGATACAAATGAAAAGGGAACGTTTTCACTGTTTAAACTGACATCTCCCCTATTTTGTGAAAGGCCTGGCATGTTAAATTTTGTTTGTTTTGTTGAGCATGTATTCTGTAATCTCTTTAAAAACTTTATTTACCCCCCTGAGTGGTCTTTGTTCTTCAGTCAAGGCCAGGGTTTACCTGTATCATTACAGGAACAGTTTGATTAAGAAAATAAACAAAATTCCTCTTAATATCATAATTCCCTGGGAAGAGAAGATCATTTTCAGTTCGCATTTTTCCTTACTTCTATACCTCAATTTTCACCTTGTCCCTGCATTTTTGTATTTTTCCACATTTTCTCCCTCCTGTTGCTCAGAATAGGAAGATTCTGAATAGCAGGAGCTGACATCAGAGCTAGACACAGGAGACCTTGCTTTCCTGTTTAGTTAGATTAACAGAGCACAATCCGCTCCACTGTTCCAACCCTATCCAGGCCAACATTCCTAGCAGTTCTTCATTTTTCTAGGTATCTGACATGGCTTAGCAGACTTACAAATATGTGGGTGCCACACTGTGAATCATACATCACATCACTGTTCACAATATTAACCCATCGCTTCTGTTTTTCTTCCCTGCAGAACAGCATGGTACCAAGTGGTTTGACCTGGGAGGAAATGTTATATCCATTATACCAAAAGTACAAAAATTATATTACATGGGGAGACCAGGATTTACTAAATATTATTTTTTACTTTAACCCAGGTAAGTAAGGATTCTTGGACTCATGATTATCTGTGCTAAGAAAATTTGTTGACTTTACTAAATTCAAAAAAAGTGCTTTTTGTTACTTTTGATATGCATAGCATACTCTGGCATGAAGATAATGTGTATGTGCACCTAGGATTTACCACCTACAAAAATACTTTTGAAAGTGGTGCAGGTAGTGGGGCTCAGACTTGGTTTCAATGAATATGTAAATTTATTTTCTGGAGATTCTGAGAACATAAGGAGGTGTAACATTAATTTAATGATCATATGCGGGAATAAAGTTCAAGTTGCATTTGTGCTTAAGAGCTTCACTGGACCAGGGCCTAGCTGAAAAATATTTTTGTTTCAGATGTTTATCTGAAACAAACAGACAGATTATTGCTAAACATTCTCCAAAATTGTGGTCTATTTTTCTGAAATCCAGCTGAATTCTGACACTTATGCAAATAACTAACTGTGTTAATATAAACAGAAAATGGACACAGCCATTGAAATACCTCCTTTAAAATTATTGCTCTCCCTACCTTTGCTCCTTCACTGAAAATTACATTTTGAGAAACGTGCTTCTAGCCTCTCACCTGAATGAGTCATCCTCTGTAAGCACCAGAATGGTGTCATCTGTATTCTGCTGCTTAGCTGTATGTGTTTTCCACTCTTCCTCTATTCTGCTTGCTCTGGTACTATGAAGAGCTACAGAGGACCTCATATCTCTCAAGACGTTTTTCCCAGAGGACAGATGGTATACCCCACCTGTCCAAGAGATTGCAAGGGTTGAACAGAGGAGTCGTGTGACCAATAAGTATATACTTGCAAGCACATCAAAATAAGATATCTGATTCCTGTCTGTCACTCTTGCACAGTGCCTCCATAAACAATTTGTAACATTTTTGGCTTGTCCTTACTGTCCTCTTGAGTTGGAGTCTTACTCGCATGAGTGTACATTTCCAAGGAACTGACAACTTTAAGCATCTTTGTTTTAAAAGGGTGTGACTTTTTTCCACAAGTGCTGAGGCAGTTGCTGGAAGTTCAACCCCTTTGAAGATCACAAAGAAATGACTTCAAGCTCTTCCAAAAACAGTAACATCTGGGAAATACAAGGATTTCAAAATTGCAGCATAGTATGTGCTTTCCAAAGAAGCCAAGAACCTTATTTCATACTTCTGAATGTGCTAAGCATCCATCCTTATTTGCTTTTCCTTGTTTCCTATGTCGCCTTGTATTCTGTCAAGTGAGCTTGAGAATAGAATAAGTTTGGATTTATCTTTATTTATTGTCCCCTTTTGTTTTACTCTAAGCAGTCATAGTGTAGGTAATTGGGTGTACTCAAATCCAGCCAAAAATAGGGGAGAGCAAAACCAAAGCAATAAGTTAACATCTGTTCATTGCAGATAGATGTCAAACATCAGTGTCCTTTGTACACCATGCATTAGCCTCAATCCTAGGGAAAAATGAAGTGGAAGAAATCTTCATTATGAAGTTATATATTAATTTCCAAAAAAGACATAAATGTTATGGGAATAGGATCTTCTGGAGAAAGAAAAAGATGAAGCCAGATTAATTGTGAAGTCAAACTCAAATTCTTAATTTAAGCGTGGAGAGGAAAAAAGAAAAAGATTTTTATGATGAGTGTTCTCTATCAAATCCACATGTTGAGAATCTCTTCTGCACCATAGTCTGTTTTTTCCTTGTAACTGGTAAATAATTTTTTACAAATTCGGTAAGATCAGACTGCACAAGAAAAAGAAAACAAAATAACTGGATACTAATAAAACAGCAGACTAGACTTTCCTGAGGTTTTAAACTGCTGGATGTTTGAAACTGGCCTGTGAAAGAATCAGTTGAGACTGCTGCAGATGGCTTTTTATAGATGCAGTGCATTGGCTTAAAAATGCACAGAACTGTGTTACCTGGGGCCTGAAAAGATGTCCCCTTTCTCCTATATCCCAAGGCTGTTCTGATGATTAATGTATCTGAAGGCTCGTAGAGCAGCTGGAGTTCAATCCAGCTGTGACAGCAAAAAATGTGCAAAAGCGTCATGGTGAGAAGGAGATCAAGAATATTCAGGTGACATGTACAAAAGCTGATAAGCACCTGATGACATCCTCTCCCCCCAGTGACCTGCTGAGGGGTTGTACTTGCAGGCATCTGCTCAGGCTTACAGGAGAGTCCCCATTAACTGTATCAGGGTTTGGACTGGGGCGTTGCAGCTCTCCCTGTCCTTTCAGCAACACCAGGGAGCAATTTTGGATGTGTGGTAGGTCACACTGAATGGAGACCACTTACAGTCTACCCTCTCTTGAGCAATCTCCGGCTAGTGAGGCATTAAGGGAAGTGATGTTTCAGAAACATTTTCTCTTACTTCCTCAAGAATCACACATGACCTGCTGCAGATTTCTTAGGAAGCTGAGAAACGTCAGTTGGAGAATTCAATCTTCAGTGCTTCTGACGCAACCTGCCAGCATAGTGCAATGATTCATTGTGCTCCATTTCTGTAGCAAAAAGGTCACAGGCAGTGGCATGATTTATTATAAGCATATTGCAAATACTGTGGGTGCATGGAGAAATCTTAGGGAAAAAAAAGTGTAGGGGAAATGAGGTTACAAGCCCTTTTGAGAAATTAGACTCATCTTTAAAATAGGCTGGACCTGTGAAATTAATGGATGACAACTCTTGTGAAGACTATGGATAAAATACAGTGCCTCTTATGCTGTGCTGTGTCTCAGTATAACAAATTATCATAGCCTCAATGGAAGCTTCAGCAAACACTGGATATACTTTGCAAGCTTCCCCTTCTACCTCCAGAAGGATTCAGGATTTTGCATAACCTTCAGTACTCTGTGTGCTTCCCTAATCATTTCTTTAACTCTGGAAACTTCCTCCTATGGCAGAACTGCCATATAGCACATACTCTCTAGGTTTGATTCTGTCGTTTTTAACTCTGTAAAATGTACTCTTCGTTTATATTTGCACCCAGTCTTTGCATTGCCCTCTCTTCTGATTAGTTCCAGTCTAACAGTGCTGAGATAGGTGTAGTTATCCCCTGAGGAAAGGAAGCTTCTATGGCTAGTTGCTGCTTTGGACCTTTGTAAAAGAAGTAACTGATTTTTTTTTCTGATCATCAGTCCCAGCTTTTCCACAGAAACGTGGTTTAACTTGCAACTCTTTAAATGTGTCTTTTTTTCTTTTTTTTTTCCATTTTTTTTTCTCCCAATCTCCCCTGACTGACATTGGCAGAGTGTCTCTATGTGTTTCCATGTCAGTGGAACTACCGGCCTGACCACTGTATGTACGGAAGTAACTGTAAAGGTGCAGAAGAAGAAGGTGTCTCTATTTTGCATGGAAATAGAGGTGTCTACCATGATGACAAACAGCCCACATTCAAGGCACTCTATGAAGTGATACGTGATGTAAGTCTTTATTTTGATAGAGGCAGTCCTTTTACTTCAATGTAGATTATAGCTTTAACCAGGTCACTCAGATTGCTATTCCAGCAGAACAGGCTGAGAGTAGTTGTGATTCATGTACACCCATTGGTCACAAATAACGAGGTTGCTGTGGTCTGTCCTGTTTTACTGAGATGTTTTGAACAATCTTCCTTCATATTACAACAAACTTCTAATTGAAAAATGTGATAAATTGCTCTTCTGTAGTAGTGGATGTAGAAGTAAGTGTTTGAATGGAGTTCTTTCTGCTGGCACAGCAGTTCTGGTCCATAAATGCCCAATGAAAGCTTGTACTCCCTGAGTACGTAGAGCCTCTAGGCACATGGAAGGCAGAAGAATGTTTCAGTAGCTTGCATACAGACAAAGGTCCAAATTTCCTCTTTGATTAGGAAAAGTTTAAGATGTAGACTACCTGGTCCATATGCAAAATAACAGACTGACTGTCACCAACTAATGTAGTTATGCATAATCTGCATGTTCATGGACATGTGAATTTGTGCTGAAGTTCCCTAATTCTGTTTCTGTTGAAGAACGTTGCAATAGCCATCCATTACTGTCTTACAAGAAGGAGAGTTGGAGAGGACTGAGTTTGATTTAGGCTATGGCTGCGTCACTAAGTAGCTCAGCACATTAGGAGCAGACTTGTGAAGTCAAACAATTGTTTCTGAGGACCCGGTATCCACAGTCTAAGTGTTCGGAGGTTTTATTTCAAGCTGCCTTGGGACTGGTCCTATGGACTTGGAAGCCTGTTAGCAGTTGGAATGAATAAAGCATGCTCCTATAGGATGTTTTCACCTTTAGTTTTATCCAACAGGATTTCTGTTCTTGCTTTCCAAATTAGCTTCTTCAAGTAACTGCCTCACTTGTATGTGTACAACTCTACTCTCTAAAATGTCTGTTTCATAGCAGCATCCCTATGTTAGCAACCTTCCTTTAAATACGGACTCCAGAAATAGTTTCTGGGAAGTTGACTATTTCAGGTAATATGCCCAGACAAACTTTTCTGAAAGCAAGCACTCTAAAGCAGACCAATGTTCAAATGTTTGAAGTTGGTAGGCTTTAATGACACTTTGGAAAGGTGAGGTGCAAGTCATTACCTACCTGTATAAGGTCTTAGAGCAACTTCTACAATGCTATTTTATAGCTACTGAAAACTAATAATTCTTTTTCTCTTTTCTTTAGTTTCCATTTGAAGACAATCTCTTCCAGTCTTTGTACTATCCTCTTCAGTCTAAGTTTCTGGATACAGTGCACACTTTATGTGGGAGAATTCCACAAGTATTTTTGAAGCAAATTGAGAAAACTATGAAGAAGGTATATGAAAATCGTGTCATTGTCTACCTGGGGGCCAACCACAGATATTAAATGTAGCTATGTTTTTACATGGAGTTTTTAATTCTTGTACCTAGACATAATGAAGCATTTAAATGAAGAATATGACCTCTTTTACTCAGAAAAAAATATATTTTCTTTGTCTAATTTCCTAATAACTCTCTGAAATTACAAAAACAGAAGAAATCCTAGAGATCCACCTAAACTGTCCTTTCTTAGGCCTTTTGTTCTCTTCCTAAATTTCTCTTGGTTGCCACATTGAGAGTTTATGATTCTCACTTTTGTTTGATGGGTTTAGTTTGGTTATTTGTTCAAGCACAGCTGTATTCACTGTTAACTTCTTTTTTTGAAGTTGTGCAAAAGTTTGTACTGATCTTAGGCTCAGCAAAGAAGTGACAGTTTGAGCTATTTAATATGTATGGGATATAACTCTTGAGATGATATGGCAAATATTCTTGGCTGTCATGAGAATGCTAAGTTACAGGAAAGGTCACTCTTGTCATATGATGAGTTAAAATTTACTGTAGTGTAGGGAAAGTATTTGCTTAAAATTGAAGTTCTGTCAGAAGGTATATTACTTGCTGTTCTTCACATGTAGGATCTAAGACTTCTCTTACTTAAAAAGATTAGGGGAATAGAAGTGTCCACTTTGTATTTTACAGCACTTTTTGTCTAGTGATTGTCAATTTTTCCCTTTGCTGTTCAGTAGTTTTATGAGGGCTTCTCACAAAGGAAGTAGATGGAAAATAATTACAGCATAAACAGAAAAACAGCATGCAAGTAATGGGAAGGGGATGCAGTGGAAGCTGTGGCACTTGCACAGGTAATGCACAACAGAAAGAGAATCCTTTCTTGCTTGGAGTACGGGCATGGTCTTCCTCTCCACTCTCCTACAGTTTTAAGAACGTATTCCCTAACTTGGTAATACTCATTACATTAGACGCAGTACAAGAATATTGTGAATGAAGAGTACAAAACCAGGTACTATTGATCTATTTTCCTCTTTAATTAATCCTCTTTAATTGCTATTTGCTGCACAGTAATGATGGTATGCCACTGAGAACATTTGTTCCGTACCTACGTTGGGAGACTGCGAATACTGTCTCTGACCTCTGTTTTCTGCTTTGCCAGAAGCCTGGGCCATAGAAATGTGATTGCCTGGCACTTTCCTTCCTAGAAGTATGGTTTTATGCTAGGATCGTAATGGATAGCCTCAAAGTGAAAAGGGGACACAAGATGGCTTTGTTTATTTAAAACACTTCATTTAGTTTAGATGTCAAAAGTATGATGATCATCATACAGTATGCATAGACAAGAGCTTATTAAAACTTGCAGTAGCTGAGAGGTGATAGGGATGAATTACTGGAGAACGGAGGAAAGTAAGGACGCTCTTAAGGAGCAATGATATAAGAGCAGACTCCCAGAGGGCATTTGCTAAGTGTAAGCCCTGAGGGATGCATGTAGGTGAGAGCATATAGAAAACAGCAGAGAATGATCTTACTTTTCAAGTCTGTTCAGCAAAAGAAATTCACCCTTACTTGGAATTACAAACTTTTATGTCTCACGGGCGAAGTAGGAGAGAGGTGAGGAAGGTGAGATGCGTGAAACTTTCCTCTAATGAAAGGAAAATGGATACAGTTTGTATATCCTGTACACGTAACGTACGTTTATTAAATATCCGGTGTGTGTGGATGAGGGTTAGGGTATGTTTCCAAAGTTAAAAAGTAGGATTTCTGAAGAATTGTAATTTGGAGGTTGCTACCCTATCCAGTCAGGACTGATGCACGGCTTCATAAAAAACAGTCTCCAACAGAGTGTACTCTTAGCGTGCACATACCTCTCCTTGTGTGGCAGCTCACGAGAGGAGGGAAAATACAGACCTTGCTGGCATCTCAGGCTGCCAGATAGGCTGCATGCAGGATTAAGTGCCGACAGAAACTTTTTCCGAATACACGGGGTGTGAAAGTGTCTGTGACACATCCATAAGCGTGATGTGTGAATGACGCAACGTGGCAGACTGCATTGCTACAGAATCATCTGAGCGGAGAAGGTGTTAAGATAGGGGCTGCGTAGTCTTGGTCCTAGCAATTTATTTCACTGCAGGCCTGTGCTAGTCCTAAACGGGCATGACAGACAAACAGAAATGTCTGTTCGCACTCGGGTGCTGCAAATTCCAATCAACAATTTGTGCATGTTTGATGACTCAGAGACGTTATCTTGCAGTCTCTGCCACATAAGTGTAAATTGACTTGTAAAGGACAGAGGCCCTTCTGCAGCTGTTTTGATGGAAAGCTTAGAATCTCCTAATGGGAACCAGAGAGGCATTTAAACATAAGTGTAGATGTTACTCTCTCTCACAACTTGCCTCAGTATTTTCTATTTCAATTGAAGTTTTAGTTGCCACTTAAAAAAACACTACATTTCTAGATAGAGCAAAGTTTGAAAACATAACGCAAAGGAACCTTGAAGACTTCAAAACCAGAAGACAATGAAAGGAAAACTCAGCATGCTGTTTTAAAAAGTTTAAGATAATGTAAGCCTAACTTAAGACAAGTAAACCTTTCAGGCTAGCAAGACTGGAAACTTATAAAAATCTTAGCTTGCTTTTTGATTGTTATTTTTGAGTATCAGGGTAAAGCTGACTGTAGGTCAAATGAGGATAGATGAGATGCATGCTGGGCACTTGGAATTCCTCATTTCCATGGTATCTACAAGCCACAGAAAGTTGCAGAGCAAAAGTCTTGTTGCCGAGACAGTTGCAACTCAGATGCTGAGTCTCTGAAGTTTAGGAGGCTGTGATTGTGTAAGCTATGATTCAGCAGAACCCTGCACTAAAATGAAGGAATGGAATTAATTACAAAACAAAGGCATAATTACATATAAAATGATTAGACATTCAAACAGTGTTTTTTATGTTTACAGGAGGTGCTACATTATTTTTAGAAAGAACTGTGTTATGTTCTCTACAGCTATTAAAACATATGAAGTATATGCTTTAACATGAAGACTTCTGTTAATATAATATCAGCTTGCAGGAAGAATGGGGGAGTTCCCCCCTGCCGTGCTTTTTCTGAGGGGAAAAAAAAGCTATAATTTCAGCTCTCCAAAGCGTATTAAAACAATTATGTAACTTTGATTTTGCTGTTGTTAGGATTATTAATTTATATTCTATTACAGCTTCCAAAACCATATTGTATTTTGTTTTTAACAGTAGTTGGTTCTAGTATTAATCTTATTTAGAAACCAGTTTTCATTCATTTCATATTTCATACTTGTGGCTAATTCATGTAAATTAGCCTTCATTTATTTTAATAATGGGATATGTAATACTTACATAGACCGTGTATCCTCTTTTGTCCTTCCTCTCATATTTTAGTTATTTCCAGTGGTATAATGTAACCAAAACACCTTTGTTAACGTAACACATTTAGCAGTGTGATCATAACATAGAAGGGAAAACCAAAATAGTTTTCTGTAAATGAGCAGAAACTCCAGCATACTGAATGTGTTGATAACAAAGAATCACCTTTCACACTGAGAAGGAAGCAATAGGGTACAGCCCAAAGAGCTGTGCCCTGGTGATGTGAAGGTAAGCCCTGACCCAGCAACTGTTTGATGCTCTGAATTTTGCCTGTAGTCAGTAGGCTTATATGCAGTGCATAATGTTAAGCGTGTAACCAAGTCCTTGCTGTATCAGCGTCAAATATTCAGGTCTTAAATTTGCTATATTATACTTGAACTTGCTAAAGATAGATAAATAGGGGCTTTATGTTAAGAGCTGCTGAGCACCTCCTTTTAGCCCAAAGCCTTTTAAGAAAGTGTCAGGTTACAAATGCACGTTGTAGAACAAAGAGCTGCCGGAGTGGGAAGCACTTGGTTGCATCATTTATATAATGTGAGAGCTTTTCAAGGTTATTTGCCTGCATATTACAAAGGGGGCTTATATAGTTTTGTTATCATTTCTCTTTCTTACAAGTGGAAACTGGAAACTGCTGTGTGTGTGTGTGTGTGTGTGTGTGTGTGTGTGTGTACCTACACAACAAGAGTGTATGTGTAAAGAACTATGTACCTTTTCTGTATCATCTAATTCTCATGTATTTTTATTTGACAAGTGCACCAATTGTTTATAGCTCCCAAGGAGGCATAGCAGTGCATTTCTGTGTTGATTAAGATCCTCTGGCTTACAGTACAAATAAATGAAATTTTAAGCAAGCTGCATATTTTTATAGTTTTCTTTTAAATATATATATGTGTGTGTGTGTGTGTGTGTGTGTTGGGTCTTGTTGGTATGGAATTTAGTACTAGTGATGTTAACTTTTCAGTGTAGCATTTCTGTCCATGCCCTTTTTGAAGAGTTAGTTACTTTATGGACAGTTGACACTAGAATTCAGTGAAGTCTGTTCTTAAATTCGCTTTCAATGAGACTGTGACATTCTTTGGGACGTTGTAGCCTTTCTTTTTCTTGTTCGAGGTAAAAGGTGTGCAGGGGTATGGCCTTCGGGAAATGTTGTCTTCTGTTAGCCTGGTGTTGCATTTAAAATGTATGTCTTTTGCAGTACAGTGCAAAACTCCACCAGCAAGGTGGGGTACTTGGTGGTGTGGCTTTTGCTGAAGTAACGGAGAGAGAGGTGGGGAGGGAGAGGGAGGTACAACACTGGTTGAAACATCTCTGTACACGTATAGAGTCTGTCTGCATTGCGCAGAGACAGCTGGGCTTACTGTTCCTCTTTTGCCATTTTACTCTTACCATAGTGAAGGAGTATTTGATTGGATGTATTACTGAATGAGACGAATATATACGTTTGACTTTCATCAAAGTGGTAATGAGTCCTGCTCCAACTCCGGTTGTGTTATGGTGACAGAGATTGGAACTGAGTCTCAAAGGAAACTGAGGTTTTACATTTTACTCATACTTTTTACTGTTTCTCCATTATCTTCTGCAGCACTTAGAGGATTTGGTCATTTAGCATCATTTTCCTTCCCTTCTTTCCTACTTGTATTTTTTTTTTTTTTGACACTCTTGTATGGTCACTGCTGCAGTGTTCTGGTTTTGCTGCAATGCCTGTGTGTGACAGAAGTTTGTGAGCTGTCCCTTCAGCCAAACCAGTTGTCTGCCTGATGATGAAATTGTTTTCTCATTTGCTTGAATTGCTCAACTGTGTGGTATGTTGGGCTCAGTCACACTCTCTTTGAAGTCAAGAATAAAACTCCCATTGATATTCATGACAAAAGGTAAGGGCAGCTGTAAACCAATAGCACTCTGTACAGTGTTTCTGGCCTGGGAAGTGTGTAGTTGTGTGGTGTTTCATTACATGCTCCATAATCACCCTGGTCAGTGCTGTTCTGATCCAAGATGTTTCACTAGCAAACAAGGCTTCAGTCAGTATTGAAATTTGTGGGGAAAACATACACAAAATTTCCAAAGTCCAGGGCAGGCAGAAGTAACACAGACACAATAGCAAACAGGATGGGCATTTACCTGTTGCTGGTGATTCAGAGGAAGGGACCTGAACTGTGATTTCCCATGTCCTCAATGCCATACTGTGGGGTACGTTATATCAGTATGAATCTTGTTGGCTGCAGCTGCCCTACTGTGAACAAACAGACTCTGAGTTCCCCAGAGCACGGCCTTGGAGTTCGGTTATCAAAGCTGAGGGACCCAGGTGCTGGAAGAATCTCTTCTCCTCTGCTCTCCCTGCTGTACGCACACGGATAAGCACGACTGACTCTGGGAGACATCCTCGTCGCATTCACATGGAGCACTGAGTATAAACGGAGCTCAGATAAGATTTTATATTCATCCTTGTAAGTATGATCCTAGTAGAGATAACTTCTCTGTGTGTCTGTGACATTTATAGCTGAGAATAAAGTACCAGTAATGGAAAAAAAATGTGGGACTTTCATACTAGGATAAATCTCGATACATTATCAGCTTTAACACAAACCATTGATCATTTAATTTCAAGTCCTTCCCACTGCTTCAAGAAGAGATTCCTCTCGTAAGGATCAGGTACCCGTAACCATAAAGAAGCTAATTGTCAGAGAATGTTTTGCACCTTTCCGTCAGATATAGTCAAATATTTTCCTGGCAAATAGACACTACGTACCCATCCATAGATGGGACAGCACAGGTACACAGGCAGCCTCCATGGAGGCTGGAAACGTTCCAGCCCTGGGCTCCTGAGGCAAATGCGTATCTGTACTGGGATCCATACAGACTACAGCCTCCTAAAGAACTGTAGTTGCTATGAGATAAGAAATTGTTTGTGCTTCAAAAGAAACAGCAATGTTTGGAAATTTTGCTTTCATTCTGGATTGGAATAAAAAACAAACTGTCAACACCTCCTTTGAAGTGAAAATGAAAATTGAGACAAAACAAGAATCGGCATTTAAGCTAAACAAAACACTTTGTTAATGTTTTGAGGTAAAATATTTTGACTTTTACATTTCTATAAATATACTATAATTGCTTATGTTATTTTGTAAAAATTATAGTATAGTCAAAAATGTGTAACTGTCTTAGAACTAAAATGTTTTGGTCATACTGAAATAATGGCACTTTTTTAAAAGAAAAAGTGTCATCGATTGACCTGCTCCTGCTGAAATGTCTTTCTATAAAAGGGACGCTGTTCCTGAATCCTTCTCAAACAGGTTAATTACCTGCTGTACTGGTTAGGATTGTGCAAAGCTGGTGCCTTCTCAGTGTACACGCTTTTCAAAGAAGATCTCCTTCCTGTTCTGCGTGACTCTTCTGAAGGGCAAGTTGTTTTGAATACCAGCTTCCTCACACCTTACGCTCCAGGTGAAAAAACAAGTCTTGTTAATCTGAATGATCTGTTAGTTTGTTCAGTGGTGTAAAAAAAGCTTTGTGTCCTAGGGATGTACTGGGAGGAAGGTATGAGAAAGCCAGCTTGGAATGAGTACTACACTGGCACTGAGTTGCCATGGGCTCTCATAGTTCCAGAAAGTGTGTGGGGACTTGATCTAAGTTAGTTTTGGGGCCAGTGGCTAACCCAGCTAAAGCCTAGAATCTTTACCAAATGTAACTTTTTTTTTTTTTTATGTTGCTGTTAGTACACTTTCAAAATAACAAGATACACTTTCAAAATAACCCAGATACAGTTTTTGTTTTTCAACCTTTTCTAGATTTCATGCACCCCAATTGAGCTATTCTCATCTTTTGATGCTCCCAAGCCTTCTGGATCTATTAAAGCCTATTACAGATCTTTAGTCATTTCCTCAGAGGAGGGATGTAATTTGTCTAAAAAAGTGGCTATGAGGTACTTTAAAAAAACAAACAAACAAAAAAAAACCCTCAACTTTGAATGGTTTAGAAATGCATAACTTTTTAGTGTCATTTTATTGTATCATACTTGAGTTCCTGCACCTATAAACTTAAAATCAAAAAACCATCCAAACCCTAACCTCCTCTTGTAAATCCGTTGATGTATACTGATATATAATATTTTCTGAAGATATAAATGGGTCTTGAAATAGGATTGTTCTCATTTTCTTATGTTCACTATTCTTATTTTGCTGCATCACACTTGTTATTGTATTCAATTGCTACAGATTCTTTCAAAGCATGCTAATCAACTTTGGTTCAAACTGAGTTAAAATACCTTACAAATTGCTGTCACACATCAGTGAATGAAATTACTTTGTCAGGTTAGATCAGGAATCTCTAGATACCTAATCTAAGCTTCATTACTGAAAGTAAAGGTATCTGCTGATTGTATGCCCTACGTCGTTGTATTCAGCATTAGGGCTATTGATCTGTGCCCAGGGGTTTGATGGTATATAATTCTGTGGAAATTTTAGTGGTATTATAGACCTAAAGCTCAAGAACCGGGTTTTGTTTGTTGTAAAGACCTTCCAGGGCAGCGAGATAAAGTAGCACAGCTGAGCCCCTACTGATGCTGAGGGCAGTAATCCTCCGTTCCTCTTCTTCCCCATGTGCCGCTGCTGCTTCCCCTGCATTAGCTGGCTGCGTTGCTGCACGAGAGTTGCTGATGGTGTTCAGAGCTAACCTTGCAAAAGTAACAGTTTTCAACTGGATCGATCAAAAAGGAAGGAACCGGAAATGTAAGAATGCCATTTTTGGGTAGTATGCGTTAATCTCTTAAACGTCCATCAGAACTGGCAATATTACTGTTTCTGTCTTTTATTTTGTCTGCAAAGTGTGACATGACTATGTTGCTATAACTTGGTTTCTAGTTTGTTCTAATTTCTGTTGGTATTTCAGGAAGATGAGAATGTGGAAGTACATGATTATGCTATGTAATTTATATCTTATATCTGTATCTTCCTTCAGTACTGATGAATATGAACACAATTCTTATCAAATCAATGTTTGATCTGAGCTTTGTAAGATCAAGTTTAAAAAAAAAAAGAACATGTGTCCAATTGCATCAGGAAGAACTGGATTCTTATCGTTAAGATATTGGACCTGGTCCCGCTCTCTTTGAAAATTCTCAAAAAATGTTTTGCAGAAGTTTGAAAGAAATCTAAAATGGAAATTTAAAATAGGCTTTATGTAAATTTACTGCAAAAAGAAAAACGATCTGGATTGGAAAACAATTTCTCATCATTCTTTTGTCATATGTTTAAAAGCAACACATCTCTCTTCCTATCATGGTGAGTTTTTTTCATTGTTGATTCTCAGTAAATACTCCACAAGCAGATTTGCTTGACATCACACAGTATATCAATGATGAAAACATGTACAAGACTTTTTGTATTCTAGGATTATATTTAAATGTTTCTCCTTTGAAAATGGAAGGGAAATATGAATTGCTGTGAATTGAAATATTTTTCAGTTAACTGAGGGGATGTGGGTTTCAAAACATGCAAGCCTCCCCTAATCTAGCTTCATCCTAAAACGCATTTGAAATAATCTGTTACCACACAAACATGCAAAGTCATTTGTGTGCTCTCTCTGCTTTATTTCCAGAGAAATAATTATGGTTTTTATTTTGTTCCTGCTCCAGAGGAGATGATTGTCCTCTGGAGAAAGAGGTAGATACTATTTGTCTATCTTTAAACATTTTCCCTGAAACACAAAACAAACAAACAAAAAAACCCCACGGTGTTTTCATTTAACCTGCAAGTCTGTGGTTAAATTTCCAAGACCTCTTGATGCCACAGTTCTACATCTATATTTTTTGTTTCCAAAAAAAGCCTATTTCAATGAAAATGTCTTTCCTGTAAAAAACAAAAAGCTGTTGGAAGTATATACTTTGAAAAAAGTCTTTTTGTTTTTTTCTTCTGCTGGAGGGACGAGGAAAGAGAGGGCTGAAAAATAGAAAGCATTCTCTCTTACTGCTCCTGTGGTAGGAGGAAGGAGGAAAAAAGATGAAGAATGTGGCTTTACTATTTATTTTCTGTAAGTTGGGGAATGACACTTTTAAAGATTGTTGTCTCTTTAAAATACTTCTTCAGTGCAAAGGGTAAGTTTTTATAGATTTATTTACACATTCTTTATCAATTAGCAGTATGGAAAAGAGGACTTCTTTAAAAAAAAAAAAAAAGAAAGAAATCAGACATTTTCTGGTGTGTCAGTGCATGCAAGGATGCAAAGGCATATTAAACTGTATAACTGAAACTTCTCCATAAATTATTTTTCCAGATCATAATAAGCGTTGCTTTCCACAGTCCACTAGTATCTTCAGAATATAGTCAACTTTTTTAATGATTATGAAGAGGGCCCAATCTAGTCAAATGTCCATGTTTTGTCATTTTAATTAAAATTGCTTTTAATCCAAAGATATTTGTAACCAGCACATAACATTTTGTCTGTCTTCCAAAAATTTTGGCTTTGTCTGACTAACAATAAGGAAGTGGGCATGATCTCACCAAGGGCAATGGTTTCATTAAGCTTATTGAATGGCTAAATGGCAGGCCATTGTTCAGTATTCCTTATGTGTCACTTACGTACCTGTGTAAAATATAAAACGCTGTCATTTTTACTTAGTAAAAATAGATTTAGATCTAGAATAGATTTGCTATCTAGTCTGACCACGTAGAAAGAATTAAAAAAGTTCCTCAATAATGAAAAGTCAATGTTAGCATACAGTTAGTTTGAATCTTGGGATTCTGTCACACTATGAAATAAAGATATTCCATCAGTGTCATTCCCCAATATTTTGTTTAATATACTTTTATTTTTAATATAATTTTATTTAATAGAAGTGTTACATTTCATATAATAAAAGTCCACATTTTTCAAAACAGAAGATAAAAGGATTGGAGTGAAACCAGGGGCATTTTTTCCCTATCGATTAAATCCTGCCAGAAGTATTGTATCAACTTGTATCTCACTTTTAGAGATGAGATCTGAGAATGGTGGCCCCTATTGGCTTTACCTATCCTGAGCACAGCGTCTGTGTTACAGCACAGTGCCAATCAAATTTAACTTGCAAACAGCAGTGGTACGCAAAGTAGTACAGCTGCAAGCACACCTACCACGTCACGCAGCATTAGAATCAAACTTTCTCCTACTGCTTTCTACTTTCTGCTACTTTCTGAGCGCAAAGAAGTGGCTCTAAAGTACTTAGTAAAAAGGCTGTGTTTTATTCTATTACAAAGTGTTAAATTAGTTCTATATTTCTGTGCAGAATATAGTACAAGAATTTAGAAAAAGCTTATCTTTTTTTTCTGCAACTTGCTCTTTAGTGAAGAAATCCTATGTTGTTTCAGTTTTCAATAGTAATTCTAGGTATCTTGGGAACAACTTTTTGTTTCTTTGTTTTAAAAGAACAGGCTAGCAGCACAAACTTTCAAATTGACAGTAATTATGAGCTTTATTTGTTGTTCTTGATGATACCTGTAAATGGAATGGGGTGTTGTTTAGAACAATTGAATTTGTCTCCTAGGGTTTTTTAAGTGGGTTGTAGAAGTCTACTAGTCTTTAAAATGTATGTTTATGCCTCTCTAGGCTTGTTTTGGCTGGTGGGATTCTTTAAGAGCAATCATGCTGGGAAATGGAGTTTCTTGGGAAGAACTGAAAATCGAGAGCACATGACCACCTCCAAGTATTATTACAGAGAGCAAGCTGTGCTGTGGATGTGAGCTGATGTGGTATCTGAGGGGAAATGCAGTCAGCTGGGGTATAGAAGTTACTTAAGAGAACCTGTGTTTTAGGAAAGGTATGTTCTCCACTCTTTTGCTGTACTTAAGGTTGCAAAGGTAAGATATTATTTTTGTTGCTTTAATTGGACTTTGACACCTCTTTTAAAATAATAAAGTGAACCTCAAGGAAAAGAACATAGGGTAACCTGTAATCTGAATTGTATTATCCTCTTCTGTTGTCAGCATATCTGCGTACATGTCTCAGCACTTCTGTTTTCAGCCCAATACCCACTGCTTGCTTTGAAACCTTCCCCTGTCCTCAGTCAACTCTTTTCTCAACACTGCTTTTTCTGTGTTGAAGAGATTTTTCACTTGCTCACCATGTAGAGTACTGACTGATGTTTTGGGGGAGAATGTTGTTAAGAAAAGCAAGCATACCACTGAGGATATGAGGCAGAGAGAGTCATGGTAGTAGAGCTGCAAGGGCAAGATAGCCAATAATGAAACTGGTAACAGTGTCCTTGTTCGTTAACTTAGGAACAAATACCACGATGTTCATTTGCCTTCTCCCTAACTCTGCCATTATTAATTCTTTCATCATATCTCTATGATGAGCAAAGTGGTCAGAAGAAAAATGGCAGCTAAATTCAATATGGTTTTAATGCCATCTCATGCAGTGTGGTTTTTGTTTGTTTGTCCTAGGGGTTCAGGCAAGTCGTATTGTTGTCTCTCTGGTCATTTATTTGTTTAACAGAGTTAATGATGCTGGCTGGCTGCTAGGGAATAGGCAACACAAGAGACGTACAAGTAAGTAAAAGTGCCAAATCCTAAGTATTGTTGGGACTTTTCATGGAACTGATGTCCAGTGGGGAATACCATTTTCCTTTTAAAAAGCTGACAATTGATCCATGGTACCAGAGACAATTTCCTTGTAAAACACTTAGCATTGAAAATCAGCACTTTAGAAAGCATCCAGCTATGGCATGTTGGTCAGAGAGAGCCCCAAAATACTAAATCTGAGGTATTTGTACCTGTCCTAAACCATTTTTGGAGTCAATAGAAGAGAGAATTTTCCTAAGCTCCCTGTCATAGCACAGTGCATGAGTGCAGCAGCTCCATGCTCCTCACGCATGTAGCTGCCACTCAGCTGGAGAGGCGATCCAGCACCCTCCTCCTGCACAGCAGTTACAGGCTTCCTGCCATCGAACCCATGCCTGGCCCTGCCAGGTGCCTTGAGCAACAAGGCCCATCCCCTGCGGCTGGCTTGTTGCACTGCTGCTGCTTTTCCCTCCTCCTTTTGACCAGATAGAGGCCTAGGAGGTGGCACTAACTCCCCTCTGCCCAAACACAGCCTTCACCAAGAGCCCCAAACTTTCTTTGTAAGGTCTGTTTGTTTTCACAGTAGTATGAACCAAGGATTTTGTACAGCACTTCTGTGAATAAGAAACCATAAATACTTGTGTTAGTATGATATATAGGCTTCCTACAGTCAAAGAGACCTGAAAGGTTCTTGATTTTAGAAGTCATACCCTTCTATATGTTTCTATATGATGAAATAGCCAGCAGAGACCACAAATTCCACACCTGGGATCATTCCTGCATGCTGACATCAAGATGAGGAATCGGGGATGGTTGCTTGCAGCAGGGCTGTGCTTGCCACGGGGGGCGAGTCCATCTTTCAGCCTTTGTGGTGGTCCACAAGCCAGGTCATTCCGCTGGGATGTTAGCTGCGCTTCCAAGCAAGGGAGCTCTGTCCAAGGCTTCCTGCTAGGTTGCCGCGCTGCACCTGGGAGGGAGGAGAAGCTGGCACAGGCATTAGGATCCCTTCGCTGAGGCCGTGGCAGAGCTGTGCTCGTGCCGCCAGCCGCCTTGCACGGGGACGTGCCGCTCGCTGGGCAACGGGAAACCTCCGCGCTCCCAGGCACGGTCCAGCTCTCCATCAGGATTTTACCCTACAGTAAACCACCACAGATGCGCCGGCTCACGTATGCCTGGAATAACAGTTGGCATCAATATTTGGCTACCTTATTTACAACTTTTTTTTCTTTTAAATGAGCTTTTCCCTTTCCTTCCAGGAACAGCCACGGCACCCACCGGCCTTACCGCAGCCGGCAGCTGCCGCCTGGAGCCCCCGGCCTCGCGTACGGCTCCTGCTGGGCTCCCTCCTCCTCCTCCCGGGGCCTGAGCCGCAGCGGAGCGCCGGGGGACGGCCGGGACCTCGCCTCCGCTTCTCTAGCTCTGCGGTGCAGGTGCGGGGGCAGAGAGAGGGGATCGTCCCCAGGAACGGAGCCGGCGAGCGCTGCGAGGAGAGCGGCGGCTCGGCCCGAAGGTGCACGGGGGG